>JAINUG010000309.1:920000-943170 GCA_029706075.1 Aldrovandia affinis | reverse complement strand
AGCTGTGAATGATTAGGCTATAATATCTTCTGTGTGTAGCGTTTCAACTGGAGCTTGCCAAGTACAAAAGGCTGGTTAAAACTGATAGCTTAGACCTTCTATTCTAACAATCAACTGAGACTATATTTATATTATACGAATTGTCATGGAGAGTTGTGGAAATGTCATTGAAGTTGATGAAGAAGCTCCATGTCATGGAAATGTCAGATTCCACGTTAGATTCTTTTTCTTCTTTACAGTCACAAAAAGTCATTGAAAACCTCAAATTTGACATTTAAATGTCATGGAAAATGGTAATGTGATTTGAGTGGGAACCCTGAACACTGGTTTGAATAGGAATGTCCTTGTCACACACCACGCGACAATCCCTGGACGGGAACAGAGCAGTCTGGAGACGGAGTGGATTCTTTGGTCCACGGACCGGATCTTTATTCAATTAACAGATAAGTTATCTGCACACCGACATGTGCAGAGACCGAGACCGGGAGTTTTATGTAAACGAACTCAAACAAATCCGTCCGTCGCCCTCACGGGTTCGGGAAACAAAACAATAATTGAAAGCACAAACAAACGTATTTTCTAATTAAACGGAAACTTTACAGTTCCCGTTCTTTCTTTCGTTTCACTTTCTTTTCCGTGCTTTCTCTCGTCGGTCTCTCACCCTTCTCCTTTCGGGTTCCAGCCCCCTACTGAAGGGAGCAGAGCAGCATTAAAGCGCACAGATGTGATTATTAGTCAGGACCGGTGTGCGCGCGTGCTGCTCTGCCAGTAGGCGTGGCCGCTAATCGTCCTGATTAGACCGACGCCTTCCACAGTCCTGTGATTGCAGTTGAGTGTTTTTTAATTGTTTGAATATGTGTTTTTTGTGTGCCCCTGTCCTTGTGAATGTATTGTCTGAAAACTTGATGTATACCTCAATGTCTTTTTTGTTCTTTTAAGTTGGAAATGCCAACAAGGAAATGTTTGTTAAAAAAAACCAAATAAAAGATATCAAAAAACAGAACCAAAATAGAGAAGCGAGTGTTCAAGATACATTGTAATCGAGTCATGATTGCACAGCGGCCCTACAATAGGGAAGATCGTAGGCCAGGTTAAGCTCAGGTGGGTCAAACCCCACCCCCACGCCCCCAATATCGTAAGACGCTCATTGATTGGACAAAAGGGCATGATGGTTGTATCAGTTCAATTAGCATGTAACAAATCTGATTGGTTCCTTCAGCTTCTGGAAGGCGAGAGTGGACCATTAAAAGAGCCACTCCACAGAACCGGAGCTCAGATTCAGCTCAGCTCATCGGTGAATGAGGCCGTCCACACCTGGGAACACAGAGTACGTTTCTCAAAGACACAGGTAAGTGCTGCAATGTCACGTGGGAGGAGTATAAAGTCAAACTGACACAGATGAGAAGTGATTGAGGCTCCTGGTCAGTTTTAGTTTTCACAGCAATAACTGGCTTTTCTTTTGATGCTTCAGTGCACACTGTCAGATCCAGAATGTCCAGGTTTGCTTTTTAATGTTCTCTGTGAAGCACAACGGGCTGCTTTGTGCTGTGTGGAAAGTGCTGAACAAATAAAGTGTATTATTGTTGTAGTGAAGAGCGTCTCGTATCCTAAATCTCTTAAGATTATTGATCTCTCCACACTGCCTACCTGGACTGCTTGTGTCAATTCCTGAATCTACAGGCTGTGAATACCACACACCAGGCATTGAGCTCTGGTACGTCTACAAGAAGAGCTGCATTGGCTGAGAGTTCATTCACACACTGTCCGATATTAACAATGTTGTTTGTTCAAACAGTTGCGTGATGTCGAGAGCGATGGAGAAGCTCCTGTTTCTGTTGGTCCTGCTCACAGGAAGCTACTGCCACACTGAGAATGAAGGTGAGAGGAGTCACTCACCACTTGAGTTTGTGGTGATGATGCAGTTTAAAATGCAGCAGGCTGAAATTCTCTGATGCGTGAAGCCTTCAGTCAGCTTCACCCATGGCAGGGGGGTGTAATCTGCTCTAACCTGCCCCCACACCGGCCCTTCTGCCCCCACACTCTTTAAGGCCCTTCTGAACCCCCACACCGGCCCTTCTGCCCCACACCGGCCCTTCTGCCCCCACACCGCCCTTCTGCCCCTCGGATGAGACTGGAAACTTCTGCCCCCACACCAGGCCCTTCTGCCCCCAGGGGGTGCCCTTCTGAACCCCCACACCGGCCCTTCTGCCCCCCACACCGGCCCTTCTGCCCCCACACCGGCCCTTCTGCCCCCGCACCGCCCCTTCTGCCCCCCCACCCTGCCCTTCTGCCCCCACACCGGCCCTTCTGCCCCCACACCGGCCCTTCTGCCCCCACACCGGCCTTCTGCCCCCACACCGGCCCTTCTGCCCCCACACCGGCCCTTCTGCCCCCACACTGGCCCCTCCTCCTCCTCGGATGAGACTGGAAACCCTGCCCCATGGCATGCGTTGCTCCAGCTCCCTTTCCTAAGCCCTTTTGTGACATTCTGTGCCACCTTGATGTAGACCTCTTTCTCTCATCCTAACAGATCTCTCTGGTAAAGTGTTCGTCTTTCCCAGAAGATCTGACGTTGACAACGTGAAGCTCTTTCCAAGCCACTACCACAGTGGCCTCGATGCCATGACCATCTGCCTGCGGTTCCTCTCGGGTGACAAAGACGAACAAACCATATTCTCCATGGCAACTACAGATCATCACAACAGCCCTCTGCTGTACAAACATGCAGATAGGTATATGGTGTACGTGCCAGATACCACTGTGGTTTTCTGGGGGCTGCCCAATGAGCTGAATAAATGGCATTCCTTTTGTTTCACTTGGGCTTCCAACACAGGGCTGGTCCAGCTGTGGGTGGATGGGGTGGGCAGTGCCAAGCAGTTGGCGTAGAGAGGGTCATATTAAAGCAGAACCCAGCATCATCCTCGGCCAGGACCAAGATAACTACGGTGGGGGATTTTCTGAGGGAGACTCCTTCATTGGGCTAATTAAGGATGTTCATGTGTGGGATGAAGTTCTCACCAACTGTGAAATCCATAATTTCCAAAATGGGTCTACATTCAATCCAGGAAATGTCACTAATTGGAACAGGCTTGACTTCAAAATATCTGGTTTTGCAGTCCTTGAGAAAGAGCAAGTTTGCTAAGGAGCATTAGTAACACTCAGATGCGTATGGTCAGCCTGTTCTCTGACTTTCTTTTCAGCTTTAACACTGTTTACGGTCCTCTTAATCATCAAAATAGTGTTTTCAGCTCACTGTGAAATACAATAGTTATCATTGTTAGTATTAGTTTAATCTCAGGATGATTGTTCAAGCTTGCATGAATTCAAACTGTACAGGAACTGGCGTTGTGACGGATGTTAAAATCACCCACATGCATTGTTAATTTGTTGGTTCTAATTTGACTCAAATAAACAGATCTCACAAAATGCCGCTTTAAATTGTAATCTTTCATGACTGCAACAGACTCCTGGCAGATCAGGTATATTTCCTTTCCATTCACATCTGTGAAAAAATAACTGTTGCACCACTTTTCTTGAAAAATACGTTTTTCCGTTCCCCACTTTCTCTTCCAACCCTCTCCCTCCATTTTGCTGTGATCGACCGGCGTAGACTACGTAACTTTTACATTTCTAGCGAGGCCTACACTCTTGCATTTACTTTATTCATTTTAAATTCATAATTATTATTGGTTAATTATTTGAATACAATTAATGTAATAATTGTATTAATTTTCTGTATTTTTTACTTCCATCATCTTCCACCCTTTCCGCGGGCCAAACCAAACAGCACCGTGGACTGGCCATAGTTTGGGCACCCCTGTGCTAGATTACTCATTTATAGCAGTGTACTCGACTGTATCTGGTTGCGGCCGCGGAAAATTGTAATTCTAGCCCAAAACACACACACACATTACATTGCATTACTTACACAGTTTACATTTCTTTACATATAATCCATTTATACAGCTGGATATTTACTGAAGCAATCCAGGTTAAGCACCTTTAGCTCAAGGGTACAACGGCACCGAACCTGTAACCTTTGCGCTACAAGCCCAGTTCCTTAACCATTATGCTGACACGCACACACACACACACACACACACACAGGGGCATGAGGGGTGTGTGAGCGGCTTTAGCTCCGCCACGGCACTCATTGTTTTCCTTCATAACTGACGCTGGGACAGAATGGACTTTGAAATGGAGGTGTTCAAATTGATCTAAAATACGGTGTCATGGGCAGGAATGAATGAATGAATGAACATAGCTTTGGCAACCCTTTAAAGGGTGAAACTTTTTATGTAATGGCTTTTACATGTAATTTATATTAGTTCACACAAACACTCTCCATCCGTTTGCTACTGGCCCGGCCCGTCTGTCAAATTTTAAAACCCATTGTGGCCCCACCCCTGGTATAGATGATCAACTTATTTTTTGACAAAAGAACAGACTGGACATTTATTTTTTTGTTAACTATTTAGAATAAATTTACCGACCCAACTAAATGCCTTTCTTATCGGAATGAGACTGATAGACATCGGTTGTGTTCGAAACCGTTCACTCGTTCACTCATTCCCTATTCCCTATGTAGTGTTCCATGTAGTTAACGATTAAACTGTTTTCGGACACTACACTGAACGTCATTTGCGCCCCCAAAAAAAGTGCCGGATATTCAGGTGACGCAAGCGGACGCGTCCAGTATCATGTAAACAAACGGAGCACTCATGACAGCAGGTTGAAATGTACTCAGGTAGTATCGGGTTTGCATGTTCAGTTTTGAATGTTAAATCCCAAATAAACTGTTGAAAATCTAATGATGTGCAAGTGTGGTTTTGTCAACTGTGGTGCTGTCTGCTAGCCACTGCTTTAGCCACCAATAGCTACCGTTATGGAAGTCGTGAGCTAACTAAGACACGACCGCATTGCATTGTGGTATACGGGAGAAATTGTAGGGTTCATTCGCTGTTCACTAGAAATCGCTGTGAATTGTGGGTATTTTATAGTGGACTATATAGTGAACGAAATTAACTGTTGAGAATTCGAACACCACTACAAAATGGCGAACACACTATATAGTGCACTATTTAGGGAATAGGGAACGGTTTCGAACACAGCCATCGTCTCTCGTGCACTTTCAGTTGAGATTAAAAATATCCTCACGATTGTCCACTGAACTGGATATCAGCTCTTGCACAGCCTGTGTGGCCACACAGCTGCAGCGCGCTGGCCAGGACTGGTCCAGATCACGTTGCCGTAGGCAACACTCAGCCAACAGTGCCGACAAAATGGGGGAAAAACTATCCATCCATCCATCCATCCATTATCTAAGCCGCTTATTCCTGGTCAGGGTCGCGGGGGGCTGGAGCCTATCCCAGCATGCGTTCCGGGCGAGAGGCAGGAATACACCCTGGACAGGTCGCCAATCCATCGCAGGGCACACACACCATTCACTCACACACTCATACCTACGGGCAATTTAGACTCTCCAATTAGCCTAACGTGCATGTCTTTGGACTGTGGGAGGAAACCGGAGTACCCGGAGGAAACCCACGCGGACACGGGGAGAACATGCAAACTCCACACAGAAAGGCCCCCGGCCTGGATTCGAACCCGAGACCTTCTTGCTGTGAGGCGACAGTGCTACCCACTGCACCACCGTGCCATGGGGAAAACCTATTTTCTCTGAATTTCAATTGGTGACGTCACCATAAAACGCATGCACTCAGTGTGAAGTTCTCCATGTACCATGGCCACGGCTGTAAGCCTCAATCATCTTTTAGGTTTGGATGGCTGGACGTACTGGATTTAGGGCTCTCCCACTGTGAACAGGGTTGTATTCAGCAACATGGTTATGTTTGAGGCCTGGCAGTAATTAGGCCTTGTGTTTGCATGCCTCTTTTCAGGGGGTTGATATCAGACACTTGGATGCAGTGAAGGAACTTGCCGTTCGCAACAACACACCAACAGAGATGGGGGCGGCCATGTTTGTGTTTATGCTTGAGGATGCCAGCCATCTTAAGGACACACAGAGGTACAGAGACCACAGCTCAAATATAAATACACGCACACGATTACAAGCCACTCTGATTGCATAGAAATATATGAAGATTACATATGTAATATAGAAATTAGGGGTGTAACGGTACACGTATTGGTACCGAACCATTCAGTACAGGACATTGGGTTAGGTACGCGCTGTGAACCGAACGAATGCAATCTTGCTTTAACCACTAATGCACGTGCGGAACCTTTTTTTGTGTGTGGGTGCAGCAGTATTCACGGACATTTTGTTTTTATTTATGAAAGATATGTGCCTTACTTTGTTCAGTAAATTATGGCCAATTAGCCACTGTTTACAAAGTTAATAATAAATGAAAATCAATTTTATGTTTTCCCTCCGCTGTACCGAAAACGTACCGAACCGTGATTTCTGTGTACCGTTACACCCCTAACAGAAATATACATAGATTACATATGTAATTTAGAATAGTCGCCATGAGGCAGTGTGAATCCAGCTCGGGTTCTGGAACGGTGACGTGACTCATCTCTCTCACTAGCCAATCAGCAGGCAGGATAGCCAATTACACCATCTCTTTTTCATGTCAATCCCCCCCCCCACCCTCATCGTTAAATTAGAATATGATAATCGTTTTTTCCTTTAAAGTTCCAGCTGTGAATGATTAGGCTATAATATCTTCTGTGTGTAGCATTTCAACTGGAGCTTGCCAAGTACAAAAGGCTGGTTAAAACTGATAGCTTAGACCAGGGGTCTTCAACTCCAGGCCTCGAGGTCTGCAGTGTCTGCAGGTATTTGCTCCAACCACATACTGCACCACCTGATTTCGAATAATTACTTTACCTCCTTGGTCCAGGAAGTGAGCTAATTAGTGAAATCAGGTGGTGCCATGTGTGGTTGGAGCAAAACCTGCAGACACTGCAGACCTCGAGGCCTGGAGTTGAAGACCCTGGCTTAGACCTTCTATTCTAACAATCAACTGAGACTATATTTATATTATACGAATTGTCATGGAGAGTTGTGGAAATGTCATTGAAGTTGATGAAGAAGCTCCATGTCATGGAAATGTCAGATTATTTTTCTTCTTTACCCCTTTAATGCACAACATGGGTCAAAAATGACCTGGTGGAGAGTTTATTTTCTATATCTTTGCAAAAATGCATTTCATCATTCAGCAATCCAGGTATTCCTCAATTAACTTGTTTTTGATAATCACAAATCTTTATTTTGATATTTCCTTTCTTACTTTTTGAATAAAAATGTTTTTTGTATTACTACCCCTCTAATGCACAACATGGGTCAAAAATGACCCACATTCATTTCCTATGTACGTTTATGCACACTTGAGTGTTTATTTGCTGTATCTTTGGAGTAAATGTATTTTATCACTCAGCAATCCAGGTAACTTGTTTTTGATAAGGAACCTTTTGATCTTTGTGCTTTTGATGTTCTTCATCCAGAGGGCTGCCATGGCTGGTCCCAGTCGTCCCAGATTTTACCCCCCAAAGCATATTACAGAGACAACAGGAAGATTTTCAATCTGAAAATTGACAGTTATCAGATATGTGTATATGTGCTTAAAAGTGACAAAAAAAAAATTCAAATATCAATGGTTCTTGTGTACACCAAATCACTGCTAAAATCATTATTTTAACAAAATGATGATTAAATTATTATTATAGTATGTCTTTATTGATGACGGGTCATTTTTGACCCATGTTGTGCATTAGAGGGGGCGTGGAGGGCTTGTGCATCAAAGGGTTACAGTCACAAAAAAAGTCATTGAAAACCTTAAATTTGACATTTAAATGTCATGGAAAATGGTAATGTGATTTGAGTGGGAACCCTGAACACTGGTTTAAATAGGAATGTCCTTGTCACACACCACGCGACAATCCCTGGACGGGAACAGAGCAGTCTGGAGACGGAGTGGATTCTTTGGTCCACGGACCGGATCTTTATTCAATTAACAGATAAGTTATCTGCACACCGACATGTGCAGAGACCGAGACCGGGAGTTTTATGTAAACGAACTCAAACAAATCCGTCCGTCGCCCTCACGGGTTCGGGAAACAAAACAATAATTGAAAGCACAAACAAACGTATTTTCTAATTAAACGGAAACTTTACAGTTCCCGTTCTTCTTTCGTTTCACTTTCTTTTCCGTGCTTTCTCTCGTCGGTCTCTCACCCTTCTCCTTTCGGGTTCCAGCCCCTTACTGAAGGGAGCAGAGCAGCATTAAAGCGCACAGATGTGATTATTAGTCAGGACCGGTGTGCGCGCGTGCTGCTCTGCCAGTAGGCGTGGCCGCTAATCGTCCTGATTAGACCGACGCCTTCCACAGTCCTGTGATTGCAGTTGAGTGTTTTTTAATTGTTGGAATATGTGTTTTTTTGTGTGCCCCTGTCCTTGTGAATGTATTGTCTGAAAACTTGATGTATACCTCAATGTCTTTTTTGTTCTTTTAAGTTGGAAATGCCAACAAGGAAATGTTTGTTAAAAAACCACAAATAAAAGATATCAAAAAACAGAACCAAAATAGAGAAGCGAGTGTTCAAGATACATTGTAATCGAGTCATGATTGCACAGCGGCCCTACAATAGGGAAGATCGTAGGCCAGGTTAAGCTCAGGTAGGTCAAACCCCACCCCCCACGCCCCCAATATCGTAAGACGCTCATTGATTGGACAAAAGGGCATGATGGTTGTATCAGTTAAATTAGCATGTAACAAATCTGATTGGTTCCTTCAGCTTCCGGAAGGCGAGAGTGGACCATTAAAAGAGCCACTCCACAGAACCGGAGCTCAGATTCAGCTCAGCTCATCGGTGAATGAGGCCGTCCACACCTGGGACCACAGAGTACGTTTCTCAAAGACACAGGTAAGTGCTGCAGCATCACGTGGGAGGAGTATAAAGATCAAACTGACACAGATAAGAAGTGATTGAGGCTCCTGGTCAGTTTTAGTTTTCACAGCAATAACTGGCTTTTCTTTTGATGCTTCAGTGCACACTGTCAGATCCAGAATGTCCAGGTTTGCTTTTTAATGTTCTCTGTGAAGCACAACGGGCTGCTTTGTGCTGTGTGGAAAGTGCTGCACAAATAAAGTGTATTGTTGTAGTGAAGAGCGTCTCGTACCCTAAATCTCAAGATCATTGATCTCTCCACGCTGCCTACCTGGACTGCTTGTGTCAATTCCTGAATCTACAGGCTGTGAATACCACACATTGAGCTCTGGTACGTCTACAAGAAGAGCTGCATTGGCTGAGAGTTCACTCGCACACTGTCCGATATTAACAATGTTGTTTGTTCAAACAGTTGCGTGACATCGAGAGCGATGGAGAAGCTCCTGTTTCTGTTGGTCCTGCTCAGAGGAAGCTACTGCCACACTGAGGCTGAAGGTGAGAGGAGTCACTCACTACTTGAGTTTGTGGTGATGGAGTTTAAAATGCAGCAGGCTGAAATTCTCTAACACTCGTGAAGCCATCAGTCAGCTTCACCCATGGTAGGGGGGTGTAATCTTCTCTAACCTGCCCCCACACCGGCCCTTCTGCCCCCACACCGGCCCTTCTGCCCCCACACCGGCCCTTCTGCCCCCTCGGATGAGACTGGAAACCCCTGCCCTATTCCATGCGTGGCTCCAGCTCCCTTTCCTAAGCCCTTTTGTGACATTCTGTGCCACCTTGATGTAGACCTCTTTCTCTCATCCTAACAGATCTCTCTGGTAAAGTGTTCGTCTTTCCCAGAAGATCTGACGTTGACAACGTGAAGCTCATTCCAAGCCACTACCACAGTGGCCTCGATGCCATGACCATCTGCCTGCAGTTCCTCTCGGGTGACAAAGACGACAGCGGACAGACCATATTCTCCATGGCAACTACAGATCATCACAACAGCCCTCTGCTGTACAAACATGCAGATAGGTATATGGTGTACATGCCAGATACCACTGTGGTTTTCTGGGGGCTGCCCAATGAGCTGAATAAATGGCAATCCTTTTGTTTCACTTGGGCTTCCAACACAGGGCTGGTCCAGCTGTGGGTGGATGGGGTGGGCAGTGGCAAGCAGTTGGCGCATAGAGAGGGTCATATTAAAGCAGAACCCAGCATCATCATCGGCCAGGACCAAGATAACTACGGTGGGGGGTTTTCTGAGGGAAACTCCTTCATTGGGCTAATTAAGGATGTTCACGTTTGGGATAAAGTTATCACCAACTGTGAAATCCATCGTTTCGAAAATGGGTCTACATTCAATCCAGGAAATGTCATGAATTGGAACAGGCTTGACTTCAAAATATCTGGTTTTGCAGTCCTTGAGAAAGAGAAAGGTTGCTAAGGAGCATTAGTAACACTCAGATGTGTACGGTCAGCCTTTTCTCTGACTTGCTTTTCAGCTTTAACACTGTTTACGGTCCTCTTAATCATCAAAATAGTGTTTTCAGCTCACTGTGAAATACAGTAGTTATCATTGTTAGTATTAGTTTAATCTCAGGATGGTTGTTCAAGCTTGCATGAATTCAAACTGTACAGGAACTGGCGTTGTGATGGATGTTAAAATCACCCACATGCATTGTTAATTTGTTGGTTCTAATTTGACTCAAATAAACAGATCTCACAAAATGCCGTCTTTCATGACTGCAACACACTCGTGGCAGATCAGGTATATTTCCTTTCCATTCACATCTGTGAAAAAATAACTGTCGCACCACCTTTCTTGAAAAATATGTTTTTCCGTTCCCCACTTTCTCTTCCGACCCTCTCCCTCCATTTTGCTGTGATCGACCGGCGCCGCCGGCGTAGACTAACTTTTACATTTCTAGCGAGGCCTACACTCTTGCATTTACTTTATTCATTTTAAATTCATAATTATTATTGGTTAATTATTTTAATACAATGAATGTAATAATTGTATTAATTTTCTGTATTTTTTACTTCCATCATCTTCCACCCTTTCCGCGGGCCAAACCAAACCGCACCGTGGACTGGCCATAGTTTGGGCACCCCTGCGCTAGATTACTCATTTATAGCAGTGTACTCGACTGTATCTGGTTGCGGCCGCGGAAAATTGTAATTCTAGCCCAAAACACACACACACATTACATTGCATTACTTACACAGTTTACATTTCTTTACATACAATCCATTTATACAGCTGGATATTTACTGAAGCAATCCAGGTTAAGCACCTTTAGCTCAGGGGTACAACGGCACCGAACCTGCAACCTTTGCGCTACAAGCCCAGTTCCTTAACCATTATGCTGACACACTCACACACACACACGCACACACACAGCACACACACACTCTCTCTCACACACACACACACACACAGGGGCATGAGGGGTGTGTGAGCGGCTTGTCTGAACCAGGCGGCTTTAGCTCCGCCCCGGCACTCATTGTTTTCCTTCATAACTGACGCTGGGACAGAATGGGCTTTGAATTGGAGGTGTTCAAATTGATCTAAAATACGGTGTCATGGGCAGGAATGAATGAATGAATGAACATAGCTTTGGCAACCCTGTAAAGGGTGAAACTTTTTATGTAATGGCTTTTACATGTAATTTATATTAGCTCACACAAACACTCTCCATCCATCTGCTACTGGCCCGGCCCGTCTGTCATATTTTAAAACCCGTTGTGGCCCCACCCCTGGTATAGACGATCAACTTATTTTTTGACAAAAGAACAGATTGGACATTTATTTTTTTGTTAACTATTTAGAATAAATTTACCGACCCAACTAAACGCCTTTCTTATGAATGAGACTGATAGACATCGGTTGTGTTCGAAACCGTTCACTCGTTCACTCATTCCCTATTCCCTATGTAGTGTTCCATGTAGTGAACGATTAAACTGTTTTCGGACACTACACTGAACGTCATTTGCGCCCCCCAAAAAAGTGCCGGATATTCAGGTGACGCAAGCGGACGCGTCCAGTATCATGTAAACAAACGGAGCACTCATGACAGCAGGTTGAAATGTACTCAGGTAGTATCGGGTTTGCATGTTCAGTTTTGAATGTTAAATCCCAAATAAATTGTTGAAAATCTAATGATGTGCAAGTGTGGTTTTGTCAACTGTGGTGCTGTCTGCTAGCCACTGCTTTAGCCACCAATAGCTACCGTTATGGAAGTCGTGAGCTAACTAAGACACGACCGCATTGCATTGTGGTATACGGGAGAAATTGTAGGGTACATTCGCTGTTCACTAGAAATCGCTGTGAATTGTGGGTATTTTATAGTGGACTATATAGTGAATGAAATTAACTGTTGAGAATTCGAACACCACTACAAAATGGCAAACACACTATATAGTGCACTATTTAGGGAATAAGGAACGGTTTCGAACACAGCCATCGTCTCTCGTGCACTTTAGTTGAGATTTAAAATATCCTCGCGATTGTCCACTGAACTGGATATCAGCTCTTGCACAGCCTGTGTGGCCACACAGCTGCAGCGCGCTGGCCAGGACTGGTCCAGATCACGGTTGCCGTAGGCAACACTCAGCCAACAGTGCCGACAAAATGGGGGAAAAACTATTTTCTCTGAATTTCAATTGGTGACATCACCATAAAACGCATGCACTCAGTGTGAAGTTCTCCATGTACCATGGCCACGGCTGTAAGCCTCAATCATCTTTTAGGTTTGGATGGCTGGACGTAGGCGGCACGGTGGTGCAGTGGATAGCACTGTCGCCTCACAGCAAGAAGGTCTCGGGTTCGAATCAGGCCGGGGCCTTTCTGTGTGGAGTTTGCATGTTCTCCCGTGTCCGCGTGGGTTTCCTCCGGGTACTCCGGTTTCTTCCCACAGTCCAAAGACATGCACGTTAGGCTAATTGGAGAGTCTAAATTGCCCGTAGGTATGAGTGTGTGAGTGAATGGTGTGTGTGCCCTGCGATGGATTGGCGACCTGTCCAGGTGTATTCCTGCCTCTCGCCCGGAACGCATGCTGGGATAGGCTCCAGCACCCCCCCGCGACCCTGACCAGGAATAAGCGGCTTAGACAATGGATGGATGGATGGCTGGACGTACTGGATTTAGGGCTCTCCCACTGTGAACAGGGTTGTATTCAGCAACATGGTTATGTTTGAGGCCTGGCAGTAATTAGGCCTTGTGTTTGCATGCCTCTTTTCAGGGGGTTGATATCAGACACTTGGATGCAGTGAAGGAACTTGCCCTTCGCAACAACACACCAACAGAGATGGGGGCGGCCATGTTTGTGTTTATGCTTGAGGATACCAGCCATCTTAAGGACACACAGAGACCACAGCTCAAATGTAAATACACGCACACACACGCGTGTGTAAATATATATATAATACAGATTACAAGTCACTCTGATTACATAGAAATATATGAAGATTACATATGTAATATAGAAATTAGGGGTGTAACGGTACACGTATTGGTATCGAACCGTTCGGTACAGGACATTGGGTTAGGTACGCTCTGTGAACCGAACGAATGCAATCTTGCTTTAACCACTAATGCACGTGCAGAACTTTTTTTGTGTGCGGGTGCAGCAGTATTCACGGACATTTCGTTTTTATTTATGAAAGAGATGTGCCTTACTTTGTTCAGTAAATTATGGCCAATTAGCCACTGTTTACAAAGTTAATAATAATAACCTCTCTGGGCTTCAGGCACAAACCCCATTACCGGGCGGTGTGGTTCCAGCTCAACCCCAGATGAGTTTTCTGGCTTTCTGGAGATCAAAGTTATTTATTTATTCATTTAAATAGATTTTGTTTCTATTCAAGTCCAGGCTAGATGCAGTACTAGATACTCTTTAGATTAGGACATGACGAGCCTAGATGGGCCGAACTGCCCGTTCTCGTCATTATGTATTCTAAAAACCTCCAATCTGCTCTAACACAGGGAAATGGAGGCCAGAAGGCCACACTGAAGTGCCTACAATCACACATTGATTGGTCTTTGAGCGGACAGGAGCCACGTGATCACACCGACCCTCAATTCTCCCAGCGTAACCCTTCCACACGCCACGAGGCACAGCCGCTCAGCACCAAACCTTCTGCTCAAATGTTGTTACTTGTTGTCATAGTTACGATTACCCATGGACTTGGATCACGATCACAGGGATAGCTAGGGGAGGCAGATGTGTGGTCTCTCACCATAACCCGAGGGAGCGCATTTAAAGGACAGAATAATAGTGAAGAGGAATTCTCTGAGTACGCTGAACCTAATATGAATACAGTGTGGAAGTTGTTGAAGCTGCTGGCGTTTTTGCGCTGGAATGTATGATACCTGCAGCTATATGGCCAGGGCTCCACCGTGCCCCTTGTAGGCAGAGAATGGATTGGCCTTCAGCCAGATCCCCATGGAATCCCTTTCAGTCGTGTTATTGGTTGGTGTAAACCACAATAATGTTTAGGATTTTTTTTACAATAATTACAAATGTATAAAATCCTTAGTGGAAGGATGACAATTTTTCCCTTGAAAATGTATTATTCTTTATATTAGATATGGTCACCATGGGTAAATAGGCCAGATTTTAAAGTGTCAAAACAGGTTCATTTTAAATGTTTTAAATTAGTTGCGTACATTTAGAATTTGGTAACGCGTTACTTCCTCAAATTTCCACAGCTATTTTTTTTTCTTTACTCACATTTAAAAGGTTTCGTCTACAATTGCTATCCACTTTGTAGACATTTACATTTTGATATTTAGCAGATGCTCTTATCCAGATGTGCATTCATACATGGTAGAATGTATAATAAGAATATAGAATCAATGAGTTCTCACCATTCCATATCCAAAGCAACACATCTGACCACAAAGCCCCACAACACTCAGCAACACACACACAATATTGAGCGGGGGTGTTTTTTTCTGCGGTCAGATAAATCTCATCATTTCAAATATTTATTACCTCAAATGAATAGATTAAAAGCACAGTTCAAACAAAAATATTATTGTCATTGTATTGTATTGTATAATTGTGTGATTTTATTGCCAAAACATAACTAGAATTACCCAGAATTGAGGAATGGAACCAGGCACAAGGTTTTAGTTTTCCCCCTTTCTGTACCTGAAGTACTCAAAGCTCTTTAAGGTGTAGACTCAAAAAAGCAGCTGGTCCTGACAATTGGGATCCTCATCTTTTGAAACTCTCTGCTGGTTTTATTGCTGAGCCCCTACCTTATCTCTTGAACCTCTCTCTTGGACTGAATGTTATCCCCAGGGTGTGGAAGTCAGCCTTTGTTCTGCCCCTTGTTAGAAGGAGGACAACCCTCAAATCTGAATAACTGCACCCAAGAACACTGGTAACCTCCGCCTAGCACTAATTGCACAGGTAAGGTCACACTGCCCTCTACTGGACAAACAAAACCCTTTTCCTTAATACAGTATGACCCTTTATCACATCCCCACCCTCTTAAGTGCTTATATACGTGTGACTCTCAACCAGAAATAATACATCAACAAATACCTTTTACAACTTTTAAAAACAGTATGAACCACATTTTATCAACAGGTCAAACACAGCACCCTATGGTTACATGACTCAATGTTACCCTGGCCATTACTTATAACCCTTTACCTTTACGAAACATAATTAAAGTGGCTTGGTAACCTAGTTGTTCTGTGTGAGCGTCTCACAGCTGGGTTTCTGTCACGGTGACCGTCCATCAGTGTTTTCCTGTGTGGCGTGTGTGTGTGTGTGTGTGTGTGTGTGTGTGTGTGTGTGTGTGTGTGTGTGGTGTGTGTGTGTGTGTGTGTGTGTGTGTGTGTGTGTGTGTGTGTGTGTGTGTGTGTGGTGTGTGTGTGTGTGTGTGTGTGTGTGTGTGTGTGTGTGTGTGTAACAGTACTCTTCTGCGTTGTGTTAAATTAAGAATGGCTCCAATTTGCATCAATCATGTTTATTGTCTGGGCATAGAAATGCATGCGGTCAGTCATGCAATGCAACGGCAACACAAGCTACTGTATGTCGTGCGAAACTCGCGAAGGAAAGAAAATAAGCCTTCGTGAGCTTTAAAGCTAGCTTGCGCAGACAACGCACGTGGCTATGATTAGCTAGCCAGATTTGATATAAAAGTTATAAAGTTGCATCTTAAAATTGACCTAAATGGCATGGGTGTAGCCGAATATTAGCACCTCTATATTGTTTTCTACTTTATTATTGATTGATTGTTTTCTACTTACAATTATTAATTGATTGAAATATCGAGCTATAAGTTATTCATCGTCTCTGATGGCCATAACCTTGTTGCGTAGAATCAACTTGCTGACCCCTATTTTGATTAACATGAAACCACACTGAAGCATTAAAGAGGCACAATATGTTACTGAAGATACCACAGAAAATAAATTCAAAGATTTGTATTAGTCATAAGTCAACTCTTTCACCAATCACTAAGAGTAGTGTTTTTATTTTCTAGTTGGTAATCTATATGCACGTCATTGTTTTTTGACGCAAGCTGTGGGTCTGGGTATGTGCGCAAATAGGTGTAGACTTATACAACATGTTCTTAACTTATTTACACCCCAACCCTATTGTAACATTACAAAAGATAACTGAACCTTGAATCTAATATCTGTTTTTTATTATCAGGGGAGAGTTCTGCCTCCACCTGGCTGTGTAGGCTTATATCATTTATTTTACAAATATGGGGCACACCACTGGTAGAATTAGTTAGTTTAATTTCTACAGTTTGAGAAGTTGTGGTAAGGTTTTTTGTCTGTGTGTGTGTAATTCTTAAGTTGTTTTAAAACTTGTTGAGTATTATATGCTCAACTTAACCTGAAGTTACTTAGTTGTTAAGGGGAAATTGAAGGGGGGTGGGATAAACACTTCACAATCAAAATGGCTCATTCTTAGGTGCTCACAGATACAAATCTCCTGAATGATATGACACTGCCATTGACCAGTGTTACACGGAATGTAAGGGGAATCAATGGTCCTGTTACAGTTTTTTTCAACTGCTAACATGCTTTGGTCAAAACTGAAGTCACAATTTCAAAACTCTTCACACAGTCAGCGAACCAGAAGTCTATGTGGACCAAACAATTAATCATTTTTCATTGCTTTCACACAAAATGCATTCACTGACCACATTTTCCAAAATTCATGAACTCTTTTCTCATTCATACTCCACCACCCACTATATATTTGCAGCACATTTTTCAAATGCTAACACACTGTTTTCAAAACTGTTAAAAACGCATTCAAAACAGAATTACGTCACAATGTGTGCAGCACTGTCCAATGATGGTTTGCTGTTACACAAACCACTCATTGGCCCCTACAATACAGAGAGGCTCATTTCTTTTCTGGATGACCTGCATAAATGACTTGTGCCAGCAGAGGAGAGAGGGGCAGGAAACTCCCTACCTTCATTGTTGTGTGATAATGTGGCATTCCACCACTCTGCTGCAGTCACAGACTGGTTTGCTGCACATCCCAGGATGTTAGTACTATTCGTGCCTCCATACTCCCCTTCCTAAACCCCATAGAAGAGTTTTTTCTCTGCGTGGAGGTGGAAGGTGTTTGACCACCGTCCACATGACCAGATGTCCTTACTGGATGCCATGAATGTGGGGTGTGGAGACATTTATCCTAAAGACTGCCAGGGTTGGATTAGACATTCCAAAAGATACTTTCCAAGATGCATCGCCAGAGAAGACATAAGATGATGTTGATGAGAACTTGTGGCCAAATGCAGGAGAGAGGAGAACTAGAACCCTCACAGTACTGTACAGTATGAGTGATTATACTATACATGTTGTTTTTTTGTGATTATTATTGCAGCCCTGGAATTTCAGGAAATTGCTATTTTTTGTTTCAACTTTTTATTTTTCACAAGTAAATTACTATATGCAGAGATATAGAAAAATAAACGATATTGAAGCAAATTTCTGCATTTCTGATTCATTGTTGTTACATATACTTTAGTACAGTCAATAAAGTGAAAGGGTGTTATTCTTATTCTATAATGAAATACTGATTTATGTGAAAATCATTCAAACTTCAAAGATAAAAGTTCATAATTTATGTAATGCTCCCTCTTGTTAGTGTTTTTAGATCAGTGTGTTATGAGTGACAATGTATGCTTTCCGAGTGAGAATTGTTGCCTTATTTTGAGACATGTATGAAGTGTTTTGGTGGTTTGAGGGAGTTTTGGAAGTGAGATGAACTGTTTGGCCAAGATGCATGTTGGCAATGCAGACTGTATGAAGAGTTTTGAAAAAGTGTCTTCAGTATTGACCGATGCTTGTTAGCAATTGAAAAAAACTGTAAGAGACGTAAAAGCATGAAAACTTCATAGGGCATGGCGTGGACCAGTTTTATACTCTTCATATACATCCTCTGCTAGAGGAGTGGCACTGTTAATGAGGAAAAATCTTATATTTAAAATGATTGCATTCAAGAAATAATGTAAATGTAATGTAAATGTAATATAAATGTAAGAAAGACAATGAAGGAAGGTTTTTGATAATCAAATGTGAAATTAATCAAGAACCAATGACACTGGTCAATGTCTATGGGCCAAATTATGACGACCCTGTATTTTATAGTAATCTACTAATGAAGCGTTTCGCTAAATGAACAATATATAATTACGGGTGATTTTAATTTGACAATGAACCCTCAGGCAGATAGATCATCTACGAAACCTGGTACTATTACTAAAGCTGCAGAGATTCTTACAAAAGGAATGAAGGATTTGGGCTTATGTATTATGACACTTGCACCCTTACCGCAGTGAAAACTCTTGTTATTCAAAAGTTCATAATACATACTCTATGATTGACTTTATACTGATCTCACAGACACTCATAGAGAGAATTCAAGACTGTAATTACTTAGCAGCCGCCTTCTCAGATCATAACCCTCATGGGACCCTGAAATATCTGCAAGCTGGAGGTTTTAGAATAATTTGTTTAAAGATACTGAATTTCTTACATATATGAATGCATGTATAGATATTTTCTGGAAGGGAACCAAACCTCTGCATCTCATGCAACAATTTGGGAATCCCTTAAAGCATACTTGTGAGGTGAAATTATTTTGTATGAAGCTAATAAATCAAAAGAAAGATACAAACTAAACCAATTACAACTAGACATAAGAACACTAGAAAATGAACACGCCAATGGTAGGAAAGAAATACTGAACACTTTGAATCAGAAACGCATTGAATATGATAACCTCTGTACACAAAAGGCAGAGGCTGCCATGGCAAGGACCAGATATTATTAGTATGAGTTTGGAAACAAAACTAGTAAGTTCCTTGCATGGCAAATTAGGAAAGAAGAAGGGGAAAAATACATAACTGACATGAAAGGACGAGATGGACAGATATTCAGAAGAACAAGCGATATTAGTGACAGTTTTAAAGCATACTATGAATCATTATATATGGCTGAATTGGATGAAATACATCTAAAAGCTAGAGATTTTTTAGATAGATTAGCTCTCCCTAAACTACAAGATGAAGGTAATGAACAATTGATAGAAGACGTAACTGTGGAAGAGGTCCTAAAATCTATTAATTCCCTAGCAAATAATAAAACTCCTGGACCAGACGGCTTCCCAATTGAGTTCATTAAAATGTTCTCTAATAAGCTAATAGATCCTTTAACAAACATCATTAAAGGGGCCTTGGATAACTGTCAACTACCTCCAACATTAAAAATGGCCACAATAACTTTCTTACCCAAGCCAGGAAAAGATAAACAAGGAAGAGAATCATATAGACCACTCAGTTTACTCAATTCTGATCATAGGGTGTAAGCAGGTGTAACAAGGTGCACAAGCCCCTGGCAGCGAGATTGGAGAACCTAATGCCAAAAATCATTCATGCAGACCAATCTGGATTTATTAGAAATAGACAGGGGGCTGACAATACTTGTAGAATTATGCATGTAATATATGAGGTAAATATTAATAGGAAAAGTTAATGATAATGTTGATGGACGCTGAAAAAGTGTTTGATCGTATAGAGTGGAGTTGTGCACTACAAGTGTACGACAAATATGAATTTTGATCCCAAATTCATTCATTTCATGAAAAATAAATTGTATATCCCCAAAGCGCAACTTTTGATGAATGGCTTGATTTCAGAATCTTTTCTATTGGGTAGAGGCCCAAGACAAGGCTGTCCATTATTGCCCTTCATCTTTGCATTAGAAATAGAACCCTTAGCTATTGCTATACGTTATGACTCAGACATAGAGGGTATGAAAATTGGAACAGATGAACAAACTGTCTTTAAATGCAGATGATTTAGTTATATATTTAAACAATCCAAGCCATTCTGTCCCAGCCTTGTTCAAGTGTTTAAAGGAATATAGTTCTGTTTCAGGTTACAAATTACATTTTGATAAAAGTGAGGTCATGTCAATTAATATAGATAATGCTAGAAACTTCATACGTCCTTTGAAATGGTCCCCAGATGGATTCAAATATCTTGCCATTCATATAAGAAATTCATATGATTCAATCATTAAAGAAAACTACACAAGACTACTCAACACAAGCAGATCAGATATAGACAGGTGGACGCAGTTGCCACTCTCTTTGATAGGTAGAATTAATACAGTAAAAATGAACACCCTCCCTAAGTCTTTATACTTATTCCAATGCATACCTCTAAAACTCCCTTCTGCCTATTTTAAAAGCCTAAATCAGGCCATTTCCTCTTTTTTATGGCAAAATAAAACAGCCCGAGTAAGCATTCGTTCTTTACAAGATCCATACTCCGAAAGGGGGCTCACATTACCCAACTTTGAATTTTATTATCTTTCTTCTTTCTTTCGTCCCTTATGGCTCTGGTTACACACTATAGATGCGGGGCCCAGATGAATATACTTGATGCATGGAAGAGATGTCCAAATTGAGATTATTCAACCTGAA
Organism: Aldrovandia affinis; assembly: GCA_029706075.1. NCBI lineage: Eukaryota > Metazoa > Chordata > Actinopteri > Notacanthiformes > Halosauridae > Aldrovandia > Aldrovandia affinis. The sequence goes on along the minus strand of JAINUG010000309.1, from coordinate 922,288 downwards.
AAGTATATTGTACAGATCCATCAACCGTTAACAGACAATCAATTTATTCCTTAGTTAATAGAACTTTAAATTCCTGGAAGTTTAGGGGTATAGCCACCATTGGGAATTTATATAAAGAAGATGTATTCCTTTCTTTTCAACAACTGAAAGAGCAAAATGATATTCCTCAAACCAATTATTTCAAATACGACACTGGAATACAGAAAAGAGTAAAGATACATTTCCTAACATTCCAGAACAAACAGCAATCAAAACAGTCCTTAAAAATGTTCGAACAACCAGAGGATTTATTTCCTTTACATACAATGCTCTTAATAATAATTTTCCGCTTTATAATAATCTAAAATACAAACTTAAGTGGGACAATGATTTAGGTTATAGCTATGATCTAATCGATTGGGATAACTTACTTAACATATCACAAACCTTTATGATGGAAACCAAACACACAGATTCAATTTAATATATTGCACAGAACTTATTTCACCCCACATAGACGACACATACTTAACAGTGATGTAACAGATACATGTCCTAGAGGTAAAGTAAACACTGAGGACTTACTACATATGTTATGGAATTGTACTCAATTAGAAAATTTCTGGAAGAACATTATAAAAGTGACAACAGAAATGTTAAAAACGGATGTTTCAGATGATCCTGGACTATGGCTCTTTGGGGACATAACATTATTAAATATCGGATGTCAAAATAAGTACTTCATACTTTTGGCTGCTACAGCTGGGAAAACATTTATATTAACAAAATGGAAGTCTGAACATTCTCCTTCCTGTCAACAGTGGTTGAATGAGATTAAGTCATATTGCACTCCAGAAAAGATATAATACTGTGTAAGGGAAAATTACTCAAGATTCAGGGAAATATGGGGTCCATTTCAAGACTTTCTGCCTACTATACAAAACTCATTGGATTAGCCTCAATTTCCTACATTTACTGTTTTAATGTTTTATTTTATTTTATTTTTAAATGTATTATTATTTTCCTTTACAGTTTTTTTCAGTTGCTAACAAGCATCGGTCAATACTGAAGACACTTTTTCAAAACTCTTCATACAGTCTGCATTGCCAACATGCATCTTGGCCAAACAGTTCATCTCACTTCCAAAACTCACTCAAACCACCAAAACACTTCATACATGTCTCAAAATAAGGCAACAATTCTCACTCAGAAAGCATACATTGTCACTCATAACACACTGACCTAAAAAACACTAACAACAGGGAGCATTACATAAATTATGAACTTTTATCTTTGAAGTTTGAATGATTTTTCACATAAATCAGTATTTCATTATAGAATAAGAATAACACATTTTCACTTCATTGACTGTACTAAAGTATATGTAACAACAATGAATTAGAAATGCAGAAATTTGCTTCAATATCGTTTATTTTTTCTATATCTCTGCATATAGTAATTTACTTGTGAAAAATAAAAAGTTGGGGCCTCCCCGCGTGGTCCAGTGGTTACAAAGTCCGACGCTGGCCACGGAGACCGGGTTCAATTCCCGTCTCGCCAAGTGTCGGCTCTGGCCGGGAGTGCCACCAGGGGGCGGCGATTGGCTGTCCGCCCCAGGGAGGGGGAGGGAGCCGACGTGAAGTTCGCTGCGTAGTGGCCCCCTGTAGTACCGGGTTACGGTCGACGGCCTGCGGGTGCCGTCCCGTAAGAGGCGTCCACTTCGCTTCGTCACTACCGGTCGCAGGACTACGGCAGCGAACTCACATTACTAGGGGGATTGACGTAAAATAGCGGGTCTAATTGGCTACCAAATTGGGAGAAAAATGGGATAAAATCAGAAACAAATGTAAAAAAAAAAAAATTGAAACAAAAATAGCAATTTCTTGAAATTCCAGGGCTGCAATAATAATCACAAAAAAACAACATGTATAGTATAATCACTCATACTGTACAGTACTGTGAGGGTTCTAGTTCTCCCTCTCTCCTGCATTTGGCCACAAGTTCTCATCAACATCACATCTTATGTCTTCTCTGGCGATGCATCTTGGAAAGTATCTTTTGGAATGTCTAATCCAACCCTGGCAGTCTTTAGGATAAATGTCTCCACACCCCGCATTCATGGCATCCAGTAAGGACATCTGGTCATGTGGACGGTGGTCATACACCTTCCACCTCCACGCAGAGAAAAACTATTCTATGGGGTTTAGGAAGGGGGAGTATGGAGGCAGGAATAGTACTAACATCCTGGGATGTGCAGCAAACCAGTCTGTGACTGCAGCAGAGTGGTGGAATGCCACATTATCCCACAC
>JAINUG010000309.1:912500-915000 GCA_029706075.1 Aldrovandia affinis | reverse complement strand
AAACTCTGGTCCATAGACCGGCAAACCCCACTCCTCTGCCACGTCTTACCATCAGCTGCTCTGCTCCAGTCCAGGGACTGTCACGTGGCGTGTGACAACCTCTTTCTCTCATCCTAACAGATCTCTCTGGTAAAGTGCTCGTCTTTCCCAGAAGATCTGACTTTGACAGCGTGGAGCTCATTCCAAGCCACTACGACAGTGGCCTCGATGCCATGACCATCTGCCTGCAGTTCTTCTCGGGTGACAAAGACAACAGAAAACACGTCATATTCTCCATGGGAAATAGGCATAATCACGAAATCCCTCGGCTGTACAAATATGCAGATAGGTATGTGGTGAACATGCCAAATGACACGGTATCTTTCTGGGGGCTGCCCAGGAAGCTGAAAAATGGCATTCCATTTGTTTCACTTGGGCTTCCGACACAGGGCTGGTCCAGCTGTGGGTGGATGGGGTGGGCAGTGGCAAGCAGTTGGCGCATAGAGAGGGTCATGTTAAAAAAACACCCAGTATCATCATCGGCCAGGACCAAGATAACTACGGTGGGGGGTATGGCTCCTCCATTGGGCTAATTAAGGATGTTCACGTGTGGGATAAAGTTCTCACCAACTGTGAAATCCATCATTTCGAAAATGGGTTTACATTCAATCCAGGAAATGTAATTGACTGGAACAAGCTTCAGTACATAATATCTGGTTTTGCAGTCCTTGAGGAAGAGCAAGGTTGCTAAGGAGCATTAGTAACACTCAGATGCGTACGGTCAGCCTTTTCTCTGACTTGCTTTTCAGCTTTAACACTGCTTACGGTCCTCTTAATCATCAAAATAGTGTTTTCAGCTCACTGTGAAATACAGTAGTTATCATTGTTAGTATTAGTTTAATCTCAAGGATGATTATGTTATTCAAGCTTGCATGAATTCAAACAAACTTTACAGGAAGGAAAGGGACATATTCACACTGGCATTGTGATGGATGTTAAAATCACCCACATGCATTGTTGTTCATTTGTTGGTTCTAATTTGACTCAAATAAACAGATCTCGTCACAAAATTAACCATTTTACAAACATGAAGGAACATATTTTCAATACTGATTGAGCCTTGTTTAATGGAGGAAGGGTTCATTTCATTTCCTAGTTTAGGAGTAAATTTTATTTTTATTTTTACGTCATTGGATTTTTTAATACTTTAAAGTATTTTTCAAGTTAGTATTACTTAAAAGACAAAGATTATATTATAATAAGAGTAAGTATGTAAGTATAAACTGGTGATTAAACATGGATTTCAAAATTCAGTGCCATCAATTGATTCAATTGTACATTCTGTTTTTATTATGAAATAATAATTAATGCCTGTTCAGCATTTATTACCATCTATCAACAAATGTGCAACAATTAGAATTGAGTGAGACTGGCTTTATCATGTAAACGTTTGTTCTGCCCTCCTGCTTGTAATGTGCTTATTATCACAGTAATAAAACGCAGCATCATGAGCATTTTAAAAACCTGTGTGAGCTGTTTGTTTGTTGCCTCAAACGTATTATTACAGCGAATAAGGACATAACACAACGCTGACGGAAACTAAATGAAATGCAGAGGTTTTAGTCCATTATGACCCGGAGGGGGACGTTATTCTTTAATGCGATGCCTCACCCTACGGGGTAGGGTCTGTACTCTCACCCTGTGTGCCGTATGGAACAGAGAGGCCTCATGTCCCGCACCCTTACCCCAGCAGAGAGAAACTACTCTCAGCTCGACAGGGAGGGACTTGCGTCCCTGAGTCCAACGGTTCCACAAGGACATAAACAGACAGAAAGTTTACCATTGTGACATCATAGTCCGGCAGTGTAGTGTAATGGTTAGGGAGCTGGGCTTGTAACTTAGGTGTGTCTCCAGATCATAAGCCACTGCTGTCACTTTTCAATGAGATTTAGTTTAGTTTATTTTGGTTTATTTTATTTGACATTTCACTTTAAAAGAATACTTTGCATGGATACATCCCGATGTACATGTACATTTAAAAAAGACGTATCGAGGATGACACAGAAAAGTCCCAGGACTTATTTCCATTGTGGTCCTTGTTGCTATTAGGTGTACACAGGTGTATGTGTGTGTGTGTGTGTGTGTGTGTGTGTGTGTGTGTGTGTGTGTGTGTGTATTGTGTTGTGGTGTTAGGCGTTGGCAGCATAATCAAGGTTACAATAAATATCAAAAATACAAAATACATTAACGTTAGGCTTTGGCAGCATAAACTAAATTCCAAGAAATAGCAACGATACCACATACATTTATATTACTCTCATTAAATCAGCGATAGAGTTCATAACAATCAATTACATACATGTTACCCTACCTACCCGACTGTTTACTTACAGAGGGACATTATATAGAAGACAATGTTTAAGTTTAGCCTTGAAGGTGACTGGGTTTGCAATCTGTTTAATATCATTAGGGACCTTGTTCCAATCCTGAGCACCCGAGTACCTGAAATACCCTTTACCCA
>JAINUG010000309.1:872500-907500 GCA_029706075.1 Aldrovandia affinis | reverse complement strand
AATTAGACATTTTAGTAGGGTAACGCATGAAAATATTTTTTTCCCAAGCATGAATAGCTTTTGCCACGTGATTTACTATCACGGTATTACGTTGCGTTTATGATAGTACTATTTCATATTGTAATATCATGGTATAACATCATATCGGTATACTGTCCCAACCCTAGCTGTTACAGGCCTTCATGTCACTATCTGCCCAGTTGTTCGTCGTTAACAGTGATGCTGTTACAAGCCAGTTTGGGTAATTTGTCCAGGACATCCACCCCTGCACCTCATTCAGCCATAAACTAGTGCCCTCTTCTCAAGCAGAGGTGAGAGGCCAGAGAGGTCAACAGGTCACTAGCGTGTTCAAATGCCATTTGAAATCATAACAGTGATTACTGTAAACGAGCACCTTGTCACCAAAATCTAATAAGAAGAAACAAACATTTTTATCACAAGCGGAAATCTTGTGTGTGAGTACATACATATTTCCCAAATGTATTTTTGTGATGTGGTCAGAACGGCGAGCATGCAATCACAACCACAGAAGTGTGGCAACTTAAAAAGTTTAAATGAATAATTAAAGAATCCATGTATATATGTTGCAATGTACTTGGAATGCTGAACTAAATACAATAATTATCCATTTCATTTAGTTTCCATCAGCGTTGTGTTGTGTCCTTATTCGCTGTAATAATACGTTTGATGGCACTGAATTTTAAAATCCATATTAATCACCAGTTAATACTCATGATTCAGAAATTCTAATATAATCTTTGCCTTGTAATACTAACTTGAAAAATACTGGTGTCCAAAAATCCAATGACGTAAAAATGATAACAATTTTTACTCAAACTCGGAAATGAAATGAACCCTTTCTCCATTAGCCAAGGCTCAATCAGTATTGAAAATATGTTCCTTCATGTTTGTAAAATGGTTAATTTTGTGACGAGATCTGTTTATCCATCCATCCATCCATTATCTAAGCCGCTTATTCCTGGTCAGGGTCGCGGGGGCTGGAGCCTATCCCAGCATGCGTTCCGGGCGAGAGGCAGGAATACACCCTGGACAGGTCGCCAATCCATCGCAGGGCACACACACCATTCACTCACACACTCATACCTACGGGCAATTTAGACTCTCCAATTAGCCTAACGTGCCATGTCTGGACTGTGGGAGGAAACCGGAGTACCCGGAGGAAACCCACGCGGACACGGGGAGAACATGCAAACTCCGCACAGAAAGGCCCCCGGCCTGGATTCGAACCCGAGACCTTCTTGCTGTGAGGCGACAGCGCTATCCACTGCACCACCGTGCCGCTTGAGATCTGTTTATTTTAGTCAAATTGAAAACGAACTGATAAACAGTGTTACTAATGCTCCTTAGCAATCTTGCTCTTTCTCAAGGACTGCAAAACCAGATATTTCAAAGTCAAGGCTGTTCCAATTAATGACAAGGCGTTTAGTTGGGTCGGTAAATTTATTCTAAATAGTTAACAAAAAAATAAATGTCCAATCTGTTCTTTTGTCAAAAAATAAGTTGATCGTCTATACCAGGGGTGGGGCCACAATGGGTTTTAAAATATGACAGACGGGCCGGGCCAGTAGCAGATGGATGGAGAGTGTTTGTGTGAACTAATATAAATTACATGTAAAAGCCATTACATAAAAAGTTTCACCCTTTACAGGGTTGCCAAAGCTATGTTCATTCATTCATTCATTCCTGCCCATGACACCGTATTTTAGATCAATTTGAACACCTCCATTTCAAAATCCATTCTGTCCCAGCGTCAGTTATGAAGGAAAACAATGAGTGCCGTGGCGGAGCTAAAGCCGCCCACACACCCCTCATGCCCCTGTGTGTGTGTGTGTGTGTGTGTGTGTGTGTGAGAGAGTATGTGTGTGCTGTGTGTGTGAGTGTGTGTGTGTGTGTGTGTGAGAGTATGTGTGTGCTGTGTGTGTGTGTGTGTGTGTGTGTGTGAGAGTGTGTGTGCTGTGTGTGTGTGTGTGTGTGTGTGTGAGAGAGAGTATGTGTGTGCTGTGTGTGTGTGTGTGTGTGAGAGAGAGTATGTGTGTGCTGTCTGTGTGTGTGTGTGTGTGTGTGTGAGTGTGTGTGTGTGTGTGTGTGTGTCAGCATAATGGTTAAGGAACTGGGCTTGTAGCGCAAAGGTTGCAGGTTCGGTGCCGTTGTACCCTGAGCTAAAGGTAGGCCTACTTAACCTGGATTGCTTCAGTAAATATGCAGCTGTATAAATGGATTGTATGTAAAGAAATGTGAAACTAAGTCGCTCTGGATAAGAGTGTCTGTTAAATGCCTGTAATGTATTAGCTGATCCTCGCGCTTTGCACACATTCAAATTGTATTTTGTAATTATATTGAGCCAGTATCATTGCACATTCATATCCAACTTGCACTATTCCGTAAATTGTATTTTTCCCAGTTAAATTTGTATTTTGCACAGTCTAAACTTAAATTGGTACTTATAGTTCTATAGTCTTGTAATTTTGCACAGTTTTAACTCCAAGCTTCATTTGTGATTCTATCCGATAGTTTTTTTATATAGTCTGTACAGAATGCTGTCATTTGCACTTGCTCAGTTTAAATCTATTTTGCATAGGTTAATTTTTGCAGTTTTTTAGCTTGAATTTTTTACTTATGTTTAATGTATACATAGTTTATATTTTGCACCGTTTTTAACTTAATTTTAATATATGTTCTACTTAGTTTAATTATGGTCTTATAACTGCTGTTTGCTGTCGGGCGTTTTCTGACAAGAATTTCATTCACCGCGTTATACTTGTATAATCTGATTTGAGAATAAAACGACTTGACATGTGCGTTTTGGGCTAGAATTACAATTTTCCGCGGCCGCAACCAGATACAGTCGAGTACACTGCTATAAATGAGTAATCTAGCACAGGGGTGCCCAAACTATGTCCAGTCCGCGGTGCTGTTTGGTTTGGCCCGCGGAAAGGGTGCAAGATGATGCAAGTAAAAATAATTTAAATACAATTAATTATTACATTCATTGTATTCAAATAATTAACCAATAATAACAATGAATTTAAAATGAATAAAGTAAATGCAAGAGTGTAGGCCTCGCTAGAAATGTGAAAGTTAGTCTACGCCGGCGGCGCCGGTCGATCACAGCAAAATGGAGGGAGAGGGTCAGAAGAGAAAGTGGGGAATGGAAAAACGTATTTTTCAAGAAAAGTGGTGCAACAGTTATTTTCACAGATGTGAATGGAAAGGAAATATACCTGATCTGCCAGGAGTCTGTTGCAGTCATGAAAGATTACAATTTAAAGCAGCATTTTGTGAGATCTGTTTATTTGAGTCAAATTAGAACCAACAAATTAACAACAGTGCATGTGGGTGATTTTAACATCCATCACAACGCCAGTTCCTGTACAGTTTGTTTGAATTCATGCAAGCTTGAATAACAATCATCCTGACATTAAACTAATACTAACAATGATAACTACTGTATTTCACAGTGAGCTGAAAACACTATTTTGATGATTAACCGGATGAGGACCGTAAACAGTGTTAAAGCTGAAAAGCAAGTCAGAGAAAAGGCTGACCGTACGCATCTGAGTGTTACTAATGCTCCTTAGCAACCTTGCTCTTTCTCAAGGACTGCAAAACCAGATATGTCGAAGTCAAGCCTGTTCCAATTAGTGACATTTCCTGGATTTAATCCGGACCCATTTTTGAAATTATGGATTTCACAGTTGGTGAGAACTTTATCCCACACGTGAACATCCTTAATTAGCCCAACGAAAGAGTTCCCCTCAAAAATCCCCCACCGTAGTCATCTTGGTCCTGGCCGATGATGATGCTGGGTTCTGCTTTAATATGACCCCCTCTATATGCCAACTGCTTGGCACTGCCCACCCCATCCACCCACAGCTGGACCAGCCCTGTGTTGGAAGCCCAAGTGAAACAAATGGAATGCCATTTATTCAGCTCATTGGGTAGCCCCCAGAAAACCGGAGTGCCATCTGGCATGTACACCTTATACCTATCTGCATGTTTGTACAGCAGAGGGCTGTTGTGATGATCTGTAGTTGCCATGGAGAATAAGGTCTGTCCGCTGTCGTCTTTGTCACCCGAGAAGAACCGCAGGCAGATGGTCATGGCATCGAGGCCACTGTGGTAGTGGCTTGGAATGAGCTTCACGTTGTCAACGTCAGATCTTCTGGGAAAGACGAACACTTTACCAGAGAGATCTGTTAGGATGAGAGAAAGAGGTCTACATCAAGGTGGCACAGAATGTCACAAAAGGGCTTAGGAAAGGGAGCTGGAGCAATGCATGCCGTGGGGCAGGGTTTCCAGTCTCATCCGAGGAGGAGGAAGGGCTAGTGTGGGGGCAGAAGGGCCGGTGTGGGGGCAGAAGGGCCGGTGTGGGGGCAGAAGGGCCGGTGTGGGGGCAGAAGGGCCGGTGTGGGGGCAGGTTAGAGCAGATTACACCCCCCTGCCATGGGTGAAGCTGACTGAAGGCTTCACGCGTGCTAGAGAATTTCAGCCTGCTGCATTTTAAACTCCATCATCACCACAAGCTCAAGTAGTGAGTGACTCCTCTCACCTTCATTCTCAGTGTGGCAGTAGCTTCCTGTGAGCAGGACCAACAGAAACAGGAACTTCTCCATCGCTCTCGATGTCACGCAACTGTTTGAACAAACAACATTGTTAGTATCAGACAGTGTGCGAGTGAACTCTCAGCCAATGCAGCTCTTCTTGTAGACGTACCAGAGCTCAATGCCTGGTGTGTGGTATTCACAGCCTGTAGATTCAGGAATTGACACAAACAGTCCAGGTAGGCAGTGTGGAGAGATCAATAATCTTAAGAGATTTAGGATACGAGACGCTCTTCACTACAACAATAATACACTTTATTTGTTCAGCACTTTCCACACAGCTCCAAGCAGCCTGTTGTGCTTCACAGAGAACATTAAAAAGCAAACCTGGACATTCTGGATCTGACAGTGTGCACTGAAGCATCAAAAGAAAAGGAGCCTCAATCACTTCTTATCTGTGTCAATTTGACTTTTATACTCCTCCCACGTGACGCTGCAGCACTTACCTGTGTCTTTGAGAAACGTACTCTGTGTTCCCAGGTGTGGACGGCCTCATTCACCGATGAGCTGAGCTGAATCTGAGCTCCGGTTCTGTGGAGTGGCTCTTTTAATGGTCCACTCTCGCCTTCCGGAAGCTGAAGGAACCAATCAGATTTGTTACATGCTAATTGAACTGAGAAAACCATCATGCCCTTTTGTCCAATCAATGTGCATCTTACGATATTGGGAGAGTGGGGGGTGGGGTTTGACCCACCTGAGCTTAACCTGGCCTACGATCTAAAAGAAAGAAAGAAAGAAAGAAAGAAAGAAAGAAAGAAAGAAAGAAAGAAAGAAAAGAAAGAAAGAAAGAAAGAAAGAAAGAAAGAAAAGAAAGAAAGAAAGAAAGAAAGAAAGAAAGAAAGAAAGAAAGAAAGAAAGAAAGAAAGAAAGAAAGAAAGAAAGAAAGAAAGAAAGAAAAAAAGAAAGAAAGAAAAGAAGAAAGAAAGAAAGAAAGAAAGAAAGAAAGAAAGAAAGAAAGAAGAAGAAGAATGAAAGTGAAACGAAAGAAAGAACGGGAACTGTAAAGTTTCCGTTTAATTAGAAAATACGTTTGTTTGTGCTTTCAATTATTGTTTTGTTTCCCGAACCCGTGAGGGCGACGGACGGATTTGTTTGAGTTCGTTTACATAAAACTCCCGGTCTCGGTCTCTGCACATGTCGGTGTGCAGATAACTTATCTGTTAATTGAATAAAGATCCGGTCCGTGGACCAAAGAATCCACTCCGCCTCCAGACTGCTCTGTTCCCGTCCAGGGATTGTCGCGTGGTGTGTGACAAGGACATTCCTATTTAAACCAGTGTTCAGGGTTCCCACTCAAATCACATTACCATTTTCCATGACATTTAAATGTCAAATTTGAGGTTTTCAAAGACTTTTTTGTGACTGTAAAGAAGAAAAAAGAATCTAACGTGGAATCTGACATTTCCATGACATGGAGCTTCTTCATCAACTTCAATGACATTTCCACAACTCTCCATGACAATTCGTATAATATAAATATAGTCTCAGTTGATTGTTATAGTACAGGGGTGTCAAACTCATTCCATCGAGGGCCGAGTGTGTGCAGGTTTTTGTTGCAACCAGTGCACAACACCAGGTGATTTCACTAATTAGCTTCCTTCTTCAACCAAGGAGGGGAACTAATTGAAATCACCTGGTGTTGTGCACTGGTTGCAACAAAACCTGCATACACTCGGCCCACAATGGAATGAGTTTGACACCCCTGTTATAGTAGAAGGCAGGGCTGGACTGGCTATATAGTCTACCGGGCAGATTCCCGGTGGGCCGGTCTAGTTTTGGGCCGGTAGAATTATTTTATATAGATATATTTTTAATTAAAAAAAAATATATATATATATTATACCACGGACTGGGTGTTCCGAGGGGCGCAATTATTTTTTCGCGTAGCGCACCCCCCCCCCCCGTCGACAGAAAATGGGGCGCTGTTTACGTGGCTCGCACCGGGTGCTGGCAACCCACGCTACGCCACTGGTTGTCACACTGTTCATACCTCCGACCACAGGGATGCTATCTCAAAAATCAAATAGCTACTTTGTTGCAACTAGGGCCAGATTAAAATTCATTTTCACAGGTGGTCAAAGGCCTCTTTAATTACAAGTGAGCACAAGTTGTGTGTCTGTCTCCTTCGAAAGTAAGTAAATGGCATCTTACATTTTATGTAATTCAACTGTGTTAGGTATAAATGTCCTAAATTATATTTGTGTACCGAATAAAGGTTTTTGGGGAAAGGAAGAAAGGAACGAACAAACGAAGGAACAAAATAAAGTGAGATGATGGTGAGAAATTATAAAAGAAAGACAGAGAATGGCAGCACCGCACCTGATATAATGTTGAAGGCAGTCAAACAGGTGAAGCTGGAGAACAAATCAATCAGAAGCACAGCAAACGATTTTAATATAAATTACCGTACTCTGGCTCGGTATTGTGAAAAGGTTACCAGCGAAGAAATTGTCAGTCAGGCAGCCATGCCAACAACAGTGGTTGGCTATAGAAAGCCACGGCAGGTATTTCCACCTGATTTGGAGATGCAGCTTGTTCATTATATTGCTAGGTCAGCTGACATTTATTTTGGTCTGTCGCCAAGTGAGATCAAAAGACTTGCCTACCAGTTTGCTGTGGCACACAAGCTGAAGTTCACACCAATGTGGGCTGAAACAGAAAAGGCCAGCTCGGAGTGGTTTACAGCCTTCTTAAAAAGGCACCCAATGCTGTCGATAAGAAAGCCTGAGGCAACTAGCCTTGCCAGAGCTAGTAGCTTCAACCGAGAAAATGTCAATGCCTTCTTCGACAATTTAGCAAATGTGCTGGACAGACATCGATTTGGACCAGGGGACATATGGAATGTCGACGAAACTGGGGTGACCACGGTCCATAAACCTGACAAAGTAGTGGCCAGACGCGGATTCAAACAAGTAGGGTCGCTGACCTCCGCTGAAAGGGGGACACTTGTCACACTGGCCTGTGCTGTGTCAGCCACAGGAAATAGTATACCTCCATATTTCATATTTCCCCGTGTCAACTTCCGCAAGCTGGTCCCCGAAAACAAACTAATAATGGAAGAAAGCGGCGCAGAACCGCAATTCTAACAGACACACCCGTGAAGCAAGCACTACAAATGGAAACATCACAATCTAAAAACAGGCTGTTTCTGGGGAACAAAAAGGCAAGGGTAAAAAAGAAAACTAGACGAGTCAGCAGCAGATGAAGAGGAATGCTTCTGCCTAGTCTGCATGGAGCCATTTTCTAACAGCCGCCCAAAAGAGACTTGGGTGCAGTGTGTGAGATGCAAGAAGTGGGCCCATGATGCTTGCACCCCAGGCCACACAATTTATTTGTGCCAGAACTGTGACTCGGAAGATGAGTCTGATTAGATGTGTTTCGTTGTGCATTTTGCTCTTTAATGAATGAGTTCTGTAATGAAATGTACTTGGTTTTGAATTTGAAAGTAAAAAATGTTTTCTTCACAATTATTGTGTTGTGTTCTTATTTGTTGATAATCCAATGTGACAATTTACCCCACATACTATGACATAGTGTGACAACTTACCCCCTGATGGGGTAAGTTGTCACAAGTGCACACCCTCTATTTAACTGTCTACAACTCCATACTGAAATAATACATGAAAATGCAATGAATACAAAATATGTGCCCAAGACTTCCACCTTTCATTTGGTATGACATTTATACCATTGTGATGTATTGCGCCCAGTACAGGTAAGACAGAGTGAAAAGTGTGACAACATACCCCGCTCTCCCCTATATTCAATATAACTTCCTCTGTTTTGCTTTTGTAAACAAGTAGTAATGGCAGTGTACCCTACTGGAGATAAAACCTGAAGCCTGAAAGATCTGAAGCCAAGCGAAGCATGATGTAAGTGTAAAGATCTCTCACATTATAAAAAAGTTGACTGCTTGTATTGTAACCAGATTCATATGAATGCTATTCAGATCCAGAAATAATCAACCAGTAGCTACTTTGTGTGTAGTTTTGTGTAGTTGCTAGCCAAACGTAGCTGTCTCTTTTCTGTCTAGCTGACTGTTACACAAACCACTTTTTAGTCAGACTTTACAAAGATGGGCTAATTTAGGCTAACGTGGCATACATTGACAGTGGTGATAGGCACAAAGCCAGCTACATTTTAGTGTAGCCTACATTTTCATGACCTCAGTAATTCTCGACTCCTGGATACAAACTTATCGGGTTTAAGCAGCCTGTTGTACTTGGCAAGCTCCAGCTGAAACGCTACACACAGAAAATATATAGCCTAATCATTCACAGCCGGAACTTAAAAAAAAGAAAGAAAGAAAAAAGGCACTTGATTTGTCATATTCTAATTTAACTACTTCAGTTGCAACACTACTATGTACAATCAACGCATCTTTGAAACAATCCAATAAAAGATAAATATGTATTTTGTTCGTACCCACCTGATCTTGTCCTTGACTTTTGATCATGACTAGTGTCTGGGGGTGTGCCTGCGCCTGTGTGTGCGTGTATGTAGGTGTATGTGTGCGCCAGTGTGTGTGTCTGTGTGTGTGTGCCTATGTGTGTGTGCGCGTGTGTGTGCGCGCACGTGTGTGTGTGTGTGTGTGTCTGTGTGTCTGTGTGTGTGTGTGTGTGTGTGTGTGTGTCTGTGTGTCTGTGTGTGTGTGTGTGTGTGTGTGTGCGCGTGTGTGTGCGCGTGTGTGCGCATGTGTGCGCGCATGTGTGTGTGTGTGTGTGTGTATGTATGTTCATGTGTGCGCATGGGTGTGTGTTTTGTATATCAGTTTCAAAGGCATTAAGGTGCATTAAGAAGCAGGAAAGTTATTTTTCTAAATGTATCTTATGATGAATCTCCAAAGATTAATTTTACTATGGTGCAACTGAGAAACCATCGTATGAAAACATTTACAATGTACATTGCATGTATTTTATTTTATTTGTTTATATTTTTTGACACATGCTTGTCTTTCCTGTAGATTATTGGGGACAGGAGTGTATTGTATGATGATGTTCTTCAATGTTCTCACGTTTGGGCCTCTTCCGGTAAGTGCAGAACGCCAAGATTCATATGGATGTAGTGTTTACAAATATGAATATTATCCACATGAAACCGCTTTAAATTAATGGAAAACACAGAAAGCATTTATAGAATTCGGCCTTATAGAATTAGAATGCTTTAATATATCAGCACCAAATTTGCTGCATGTGTTTCCATCAGCGTTGTGTTGTGTCCTTATTCGCTGTGATAATACGTTTGAGGCAACAAACAAACAGCTCACACAGGTTTTTAAAATGCTCATGATGCTGCGTTTTATTGCTGTGATAATAAGCACATTACAAGCAGGAGGGCAGAACAAACGTTTACATGATAAAGCCAGTCTCACTAAATTCTAATTGTTGCACATTTGTTGATAGATGGTGATTAATGCTGAACAGGCATTAATTATTATTTCATAATAAAAACAGAATGTACAATTTAATCAATTGATGGCACTGAATTTTGAAATCCATTTTTAACCACCAGTTTATACTTATATGATTCAGAAATTCTTATTATGATATAATCTCTGTCTTTTAAGTAATACTAAGATTATAATATAATCTTTGCCTTTTACGTAATACCAATTTATACTTGAAAGTGTTAAAAAATCCAATTATGTAAAAATCACAACTCAGATTCCAATTTTTACTCCTAAACTTGGAAATGAAATGAACCCTTTCTCCATTAGACAAGGCTCAATCAGTATTGAAAATATGTTCCTTCATGTTTGTAAAATGGTTAATTTTGTGACTAGATCTGTTTATTTTAGTCAAATTGAAAACTAACCAATAAGCATAGTTTAAAACCAACAAATGAACAACAATGCATGTGGGTGATTTTAACATCCATCACAACGCCAGTGTGAATATGTCCCTTTCCTTCCTGTAAAGTTTGTTTGAATTAATGCAAGCTTGAATAACATAATCATCCTGAGATTAAACTAATACTAACAATGATAACTACTGTATTTCACAGTGAGCTGAAAACACTATTTTGATGATTAAGAGGGCCGTAAACAGTGTTAAAGCTGAAAAACAAGTCACAAGTAAAGAGTCTTACTAATGCTCCTACAATCTTGCTCTTTCTCAAGGACTGCAAAACCAGATATTTCAAAGTCAAGGCTGTTCCAATTAATGACATTTCCTGGTTTTAATCCGGACCCACTTTGGAAATTATGGATTTCACAGTTGGTGAGAACTTTATCCCACACGTGAACATCCTTAATTAGCCCAACGAAGGAGTCTCCCCAAGCAAACCCCCCACCGTAATTATCTTGGTCCTGGCCGAGGATGATGCTGGGTTTTGCTTTAATATGACCCTCTCTAAACGCCAACTGCTTGGCCCTGCCCACCCCATCCACCAACAGCTGGACCAGCCCTGTGTTGGAATCCCAAGTGAAACAAACGGAATGCCATTTATTCAGCTCATTGGGCAGCCCCCAGAAAACCACAGTGATATCTGGCATGTATACCTCATACCTATCTGCATATTTGTACAGCAGAGGGCTGTTGTGATAATCTGTAGTTGCTATGGAGAATATGGTCTGTCCGTCTTTGTCACCCGAGAGGAACCGCAGGCAGATGGTCATGGCATCAAGGCCCCTGTCGTAGTGGCTTGGAAAGAGCTTCATGTTGTCAACATAAGATCTTCTGGGAAAGACGATCACTGTATCAGAGAGATCTGTTAGGATGAGAGAAAGAGGTCTACATCAAGGTGGCACAGAATGTCACAAAAGGGCTTAGGAAAGGGAGCTGGAGCAACGCATGCCGTGGGGCAGGGTTTCCAGTCTCATCCGAGGAGGAGGAGGGGCCAGTGTGGGGGAAGAAGGGCCGGTGTGGGGGCAGAAGGGCCGGTGTGGGGGTTCAGAAGGGCCGGTGTGGGGGCAGAAGGGCCGGTGTGGGGGCAGGTTAGAGCAGATTACACCCCCCTGCCATGGGTGAAGCTGACTGAAGGCTTCACGCGTGCTAAAGAGAATTTCAGCCTGCTGCATTTTAAACTCCATCATGACCACAAACTCAAGTGGTGAGTGACTCCTCTCACCTTCAGCCTCAGTGTGGCAGTAGCTTCCTGTGAGCAGGACCAACAGAAACAGGAGCTTCTCCATCGCTCTCGACGTCACGCAACTGTTTGAACAAACAACATTGTTAATATCGGACAGTGTGCGAATGAACTCTCAGCCAATGCAGCTCTTCTTGTAGACGTACCAGAGCTCAATGTCTGGTGTGTGGTATTCACAGCCTGTAGATTCAGGAATTGACACAAGCAGTCCAGGTAGGCAGTGTGGAGAGATCAATAATCTTAAGAGATTTAGGATACGAGACGCTCTTCACTACAACAATAATACACTTTATTTGTGCAGCACTTTCCACACAGCACAAAGCAGCCCGTTGTGCTTCACAGAAAACATTAAAAAAGCAAACCTGGACATTCTGGATCTGACAGTGTGCACTGAAGCATCAAAAGAAAAGCCAGTTATTGCTGTGAAAACTAAAACTGACCAGGAGCCTCAATCACTTCTCATCTGTGTCAGTTTGACTTTTATACTCCTCCCACGTGACATTGCAGTACTTACCTGTGTCTTTGAGAAACGTACTCTGTGTTCCCAGGTGTGGACGGCCTCATTCACCGATGAGCTGAGCTGAATCTGAGCTCCGGTTCTGTGGAGTGGCTCTTTTAATGGTCCACTCTCGCCTTCCGGAAGCTGAAGGAACCAATCAGATTTGTTATATGCTAATTTAACTGATACAACCATCGTGCTCTTTTGTCCAATCAATGTGCATCTTACGATATTGGGGGCGTGGGGGGTGGGGTTTGACCCACCTGACCTTAACCTGGCCTACGATCTTCCATGTTGTTGGGCCGTTGTGCAATCATGACTCGATTATTGAACAATTGAACATGGACACTAGCTTCTCTATTTTGGTTCTGTTTTTATATACTGGGCCTACACACCCAATGTAAAAAGTTCACATTTTGTCTCATCTAACCACAAAACTCTTACTTAAATTCTCTGAGTCCTGATGGGATTTGAGATGGGTATATACAGCGCAATTTTCATATTCTGTTGTTTTCAAGCTTTCGTTTTTGCCACTTTCATTTAGGAACTAATATCTGTTCTAAATACAACCTATTCCACATATTTGTAAAAAAAGAAAAGAAAAAAAAGTATATAGATATGTAAAATTAAATGAAAATGAAAAGATTTTAGTTGCAAACGTATTCAAAACCCTTTGCTGCGGCAGCTTTAAGTTAATTCTGATGCACAATATTAACGAGCCACACAATGAGTTGATTGGCATCTGTCTGTGTGCCATAACAGTGATTGTCATGATTTCAGGATTAAAAATACCTGTCTTTGTGAGGATCATTGGGTAATGAATTTGAAGTAAAGACACAAAAATGAAGACCAAAAATCTTTCTCAGGAAGCCAGGGATATGGTTACGCTAAAATATCTAAGGGTTTGGATATCCCAGTGATCACTGTTGGCTCAATAATCAAGAAGTGGAAGCTGCATCATAGCACCCAGACCCTGCCTAGAAAAGGCTGTGCCTCCAAACTCAGTGACCAAACAAGGAGGAGACCTGTGAGGGAGGCCACTGTGAGGCCAACAGTGACTCTAAAAGAGCTACAGAGTTCAGCGGCTGTATAATGCAATGAAGGAATAATGGACGGAGCAAAGTGCAGGCTGATACTGCAAGAAAACCTATTTCAGTCTCCCAAAACACTGAATCTGGGGCAAAAGTTCACCTTTCAGCAGGACAACGATCCAAAGGACAGGGCCAAATCTACATTGGAGTGGCTCAAGAATAACAAGTGAATGTCCTTGAGTGGCCCAAGGTCAAAGTCTTGACCTCAACCCCATACGCAAAAAGTATTGAGTAAAAATCAAATGAGGTTATATTAATGTGATCTAATGCCTTTGTTAAACCTCACTTAGAGTACTGTGTGCAGTTCTGGGCACCGCACTACAAGAAAGATATAGAAGCTCTGGAAAAAGTTCAAAGAAGGGCAACTAAACTGGTACCTGATATGAAAGGTAAAAGTTATAAGGATAAACTTAAGGCACTCAACCTATTTAAGCTTAGCAAACAGAGACTTTGGGGGGATTTGATTGAAGTTTTTAAATTCCTAAAAGGGATGAACAAAGTGAACTACCAAAGATTTTTTAAAGATAAGTGGGGTTAGCAGAACAAGAGGCCACAGGTGGAAATTAGTTAAAGGCAAATTCCGCACAGATATTAAGAAGTTTTTCTTTACACAGAGAGCTGTCAATGCCTGGAACAGCTTGCCAGGTCGGGTAGTAGAGGCAGAAACACTTGGCCTATTCAAGTCCAGGCTAGATGCAGTACTAGATACTCTTTAGATTAGGACATGAAGCCTAGATGGGCTGAACGGCCCGTTCTCATCATTATGTATTCTTATGTTCTTATGAGAATCTGTGGCACTTGAAAATTGCTGTCCATAAGCGATGTCCGAGCAACTTGAGTATGCTGGAGAAATTCTGCTTGGAAGAACGGGTGAAAATCACCTCCAACCAGTGTGCAAAGTTGGTAGAAACTTGGTAGCTGTTATTGCAGTGAAAGATGACTCCACCAAATATTAATGTGAGGGGTCTGAATACTTATGCAAGCAACATATTTCAGGGTTTAAAAAACAAATCCCTAAAATATTTGCTGACATACCCTACCAGTCAAAGGTTTTAGAACACCTCCATTTTCCAGTTTTTACTGAAATGTAAGAAGTTCAAGTCCAGTGAATAACCTGAAATGGTACAAAGGTAAGCATGTAACCTGCCAGAGGTTTTATAAAAAAATAATTTAAAAAAAGTACATTTCAGAGTTATAAAAAGAGGCCCTTTTCAGGCCTATAGAAACGGCTAAATTATTGAATGTGCCAAGGTGGAAATCATGTCAGTATATGCCAAATAAGGAAACCCTGCACCAGGAAAGAGGAACAGTGGTCGAAGCTCAGCGACGGGGACAGACGGACACTTAACAGGGTAGCCGCTAAAAACCACAAAACAACGGCTTCAAAAATGACCACAGAACTGAATCTACACCTCCGTGACCCAGTGTCAACAAAAACACATCATGAGCTTCACCTGGTGTAATGAGCACAAAACCAGTACTTCTGTGCAGTGGAAGAAAGTAATATGGTCTGATGAGTCTTTTACTCTCTTTCCTACATCTGGACGGGTTTATGTTTGGAGAAATCCCTCAACCCACATCACCCGTTCCCAACTGTTAAACATGGTGGTGGCTCTGTTATGGTATGGGCAGCCATCTCACAGGAGTCATTGGGTCTGATTATTACTCTACATTGTAGAATTACAGCCAAGGAATAAGACGCCATTTTAGGTGACCAGGTTCACCCTGTGCTGCAAACATTGTTTCCTCAAGATGTTCCCATATTCCAAGGCGATACCGCCCCCATACACACAGAGCTGCTGAGGTCAACCTCACGCCCAAACAAAGCCGCTCTATGTGTCATGCTGTGTGGAAACGTCCAGCCCTTCTGCCCTTCCTGTAGCACTGTTAGCACACCTCCGCTCACCATGCGCTGGACTCTGGTTTAACTCTGTTTCTTCCCCTATATACAGTAGGCTCTGCTTTTATTCACACCCTTGATAAACATGAACAAAATAGATTGTATAAAATAAACTATGTAAGTAATGAGGTATATTTTATGCTCAAGAAATTCAGAAAATTCCAAACCTACGTTATTAATACAATTGTTCAGAAAAACATGTTTTGTTTTATTAATAATATATATATTTTCCAGAAAAAATATGGATCACAGTTATTCATACCCCCAACTAGTCTTTTAAATGTAATCCAACAAAAACAAATCTTCATAAATATACCATTTATTTGAAGTTCACTGGAAGGTTATGGAACTATACAGTGGCCTTGAATGGTTTCCTGTTTCCCTCGGGTATAAAATGGATGGAACATATGTTTGAAATACTGTGGCCAGCCATCATCATGGTGAAAGCCAAATAACTCCCTGAAAGCATCAGACAAAAGGTTATTGACCTCTACAGATCAGGAGATGGCTACAAAAAATGAAAAACTTCAAAGATACCGCTTTCCACTGTTGTGTCAATTATTAGGACGTTCAAGGCCACTGGAACAGTGGCTAACCTGTCAGGTAGAGGACACAAGTCTGTCTTGCCCCCACGTGTAGTGAGACGAATGGTTTGAGAGGCAAAAAGAAGTCCAAGGGGCACAATTCAAGATCTCCAAAACAACCTGGCATCTTGGGGTTACAAGGTGTCTAAAGCTACCACTCAACGATGCCTACATGACAATGGCCTTATGGCAGTTGCAAGAAGGAAGCCTCTTTTGAAGACAATTCACTGAAAAAGGCGTGTTGAATTTGCCAAACTACATCTGAACTACAATTGTAACCGTGTCTTGTGGCCGAATCAAGCTTTTTGGACATGTACATCAGCGTTATGTTTGGCGTCTAAACAACACAAGTAATTTTGAAAAGCACCTCATGCCTACGGTGAAACATGGTGGTGGATCTTTAATGCTTTGGGGTTGTTTTGCATCCACAGGCCCTGGGACCCTTATTGAAATAGATGAAACCATGAACTCCAGAACTCAAGACATTTTGTCCAAAAACTTTGTTCCCTCTGCCAGGAAGCTACACCTTAGCCTCAGATGGACCTTCCAACAAGACAACGATCCCAAACATACGTCCAACGAAACAAAGAAATGGTTGACAGAGCACAAGGATCAATGCCCTGACATGGCCATCTCAGTCTCCAGACTCCAACTCAAAAAAGTAGTCCACAAACGTCAACCCAAAAATCTGTAGGAACTAGAAGAGCACCCCCTACTGGCCCACCAACACCTCCTCCAGCAGTGCTAATCAAATTCAACAGTGCTCAGCTTCAGCTGTTTGATGTGAGAGGGCTACAGGGTAGTATCACTGCTGGCTTCTATGTCCAATCAACTCATCTTTGAAACAATCCAATCAAGGATAAATATTTTTTGAGGGGGGAGAAGTAAATACTTGTTTTGTGTTGTTGCTGAAAGCCAGGAAATGTGGCCGTAGGGGAAGATGTGTGCTCAGCTGGGAGACGTGATAATCAGGTCACCTGGATAAAGAGACAGACAGACAGCAGTGGATTATTAGGGTTGAGTGTCAGGAAGTGCGGCTTTCCCTGGCATCGCTGCGTTGTTTACGGCACACTTTCCCATGAAACGCTACCACAAACAGGACACATCTCTGGTCCAAGCTAAATGCTTAAAATGTAAAAAATGTAAATGTAAAGAAGGAACAGGTGGAGGCATTCTAGCGGCCCAAAGCTTCGGAGAGCGATCGGAGACACCGGCTCAAAAGCTTCAATCTCCAAGAGGCCTCGCGGGTGGTCTAGCGGTTACAGCGTCCGACGCTGGCCACTGCGTGTGCGTGTGCGTGTGCGTCCGACGCTGGCCACTGCGTGTCAGCATAATGGTTAAGGAACTGGGCTTGTAATGCAAAGGTTGCAGGTTCGGTGCCGTTGTACCCCTGAGCTAAAGGTACTTAACCTGGATTGCTTCAGTAAATATCCAGCTGTATAAATGGATTATATGTAAAGAAATGTAAACTGTGTAAGTAATGTAATGTAATGTAATGTGTGTGTGTGTTTTGGGCTAGAATTACAATTTTCCGGGTCCGCAACCAGATACAGTCGAGTACACAGCTATAAATGAGTAATCTAGCGCAGGGGTGCCCAAACTATGTCCAGTCCGCGGTGCTGTTTGGTTTGGCCCGCGGAAAGGGTGGAAGATGATGCAAGTAAAAAAAATAATTTAAATACAATTCATTATTACATTCATTGTATTCAAATAATTAACCAATAATAACAATGAATTTAAAATGAATAAAGTAAATGCAAGAGTGTAGGCCTCGTTAGAAATGTAAAAGTTAGTCTACGCCGGCGGCGCCGGTCGATCACAGCAAAATGGAGGGAGAGGGTCGGAAGAGAAAGTGGGGAACGGAAAAACGTATTTTTCAAGAAAAGTGGTGCAACAGTTATTTTCTCACAGATGTGAATGGAAAGGCAATATACCTGATCTGCCAGGAGTCTGTTGCAGTCATGAAAGATTACAATTTAAAGAGGCATTTTGATACCAAACATTCGGCTACGCACAGTAAAGATGCTGGGATTGCACGGAAAGACAAGGCCAGGGAGCTAAAGGCAAAGCTTTGTGCACAGCGAGGAGCACCGACAAGGCCTTCTTTAGTTCAGGAGAGTGTCACACGAGTCACCTATGGGATTGCAGAACTCATTGCAAAGAGAGGAAAAGCATTCGCCATCGGTGAGTTTGTTAAAGAATGTCTAACGTTGGCCGCTGACACAATGTGCCCTGCCAAAAAAGATCTGTTCAAAAGCATCAGCCTTTCTCGTAATACGATGACACGTCGTGTTGAGGAGCTGTCTCGTGACTTCTCTGAGCAGGTACATAATGAAGCGCAAGATTCGTGTTGCTATTCTGTCGCATTAGACGAGAGCACGGATGTATCTGATTCTGCACAGCTTTTGATATTTTTGAGGGGAGTAAATGAACATTTCGAAGTCACGCAATAATTGGCTAGCATGCAAACCCTTCATGGAACTACGAAAGGAACGGACTTATTCGGGTGCCTTGATACAGTGTTAGCTCAATACACACTCCCGTGGGAAACCATGGCAGGGATAACAACCGACGGCGCACCAGCCATGGTCGGTAGCCAAAGTGGACTGGCAACATTCGTCACATTGACTGGTAGGTTGTCTCATTTCTTTCTTTATGCTACTGGTAGCTGGTTAAGGTAAGCTGCCGTAATACAAAAAGAAAAGAAGTGTGCACTAGGTGTGCAATAACATTTTAATTTCGTTTAAGCACCTGTAACTGTGGTAACGTTGTTGTTTGCACCATATTTAAAACGGATAATAAAGTTGTATATATTTTTAAAGGGGCACTTGTTTATTGGTCAAACTAACACATATGTTGTTATATAAAAATCACACATAATCTATAGACAAAAAACTACAATTTGCATGTAGGCTACTGTTGCGCGGCTCACTGCTCAAATTGGCCCTCCAAGCCCAAAAGTTTGACACCCCTGATCTAGTGTGTTTGGGAGGAGGAGCGGGGCGGAGTCCGTGTGAGTGTCAACAAAGCCGCAGCAGCCTTTCACGCACAATCCTCGAGTTGTCTGGAACGCGCCACAGGAGGTGACATGCTGGCTCGCTGTTTCCGTACTAAAGACATTCCGCTAGCTCCATGCGAGGCTGAGCCGGGTGATTAACAGCCTCTGTCCTTTGTATGAGCGCAGAGACAACATTAAAACGGCAGGTAAGAAACGGGGTAAATATGTATGTTATCACTGTCCAGTAAACGGTCAGAGGACATGTAATGAAAGGTGCGTTAGTGTCATCCTCAGGTCACTGCGTCAGATGACCACACAGTACCAAGCTGTGGGATGGACAGCCTGTATTCAGAGAGAAAAATGTGAATTAAAATGTAGGGGAGAGCAGGGTAAGTTGTCACACGGGTAAGTTGTCACCAGAGGCGTAGCGTGGGGGGTGCAAGTGGTGCGGTCGCACCAGGCGCAAGATTTTGAGGGGCGCAAAATTTAAGAAAAACAACCTTTTTGCACCGCAACCGGTTCCGAGGGGCGCAATTATTTCCTCGCGCACCCCGTGGGGCGCAATTATTTTTTCGCGTAGCACCCCCCCTGGTCCGCGAAATAAACGAACTGGTCTCAGCTTTTTTTTGCGTGTACAACCCCCCGTTGACAGAAAATGGGGCGCCGTTTACGTGGCTCGCACCGGATGCTGGCAACCCACGCTACGCCACTGGTTGTCACACTGTTCATACCTCCGACCACAGGGACGCTATCTCAAAAATCAAATAGCTACTTTGTTGCAACTAGGGCCAGATTAAAATTCATTTTCACAGGTGGTCAAAGGCCTCTTTAATTACAAGTGAGCACAAGTTGTGTGTCTGTCTCCTTCGAAAGT
The DNA here is from genome assembly GCA_029706075.1 of Aldrovandia affinis. Taxonomy (NCBI): domain Eukaryota; kingdom Metazoa; phylum Chordata; class Actinopteri; order Notacanthiformes; family Halosauridae; genus Aldrovandia; species Aldrovandia affinis. The sequence continues at coordinate 887,846 of JAINUG010000309.1, read as the reverse complement.
AAGTAAATGGCATCTTACATTTTATGTAATAAAACTGTGTTAGGTATAAATGTCCTAAATTATATTTGTGTACCGAATAAAGGAAACAATAAGGTGTTTCTTGATATGTTAGCTGCAGTACTATGTTGAACTAGCCGTGAGATTTAACAAACATTTGCCCACATGCCCATTTGGGGCAAGTTGTCTCAATGGCTTTGAGGCAAGTTGTCACATGAGGCTAATTTAAATTTGTTTTTGAAGGAAAGAAGCATTGAGGGAAGAAAGGAAGGAACGAACAAACGAAGGAACAAAATAAAGTGAGATGATGGTGAGAAATTATAAAAGAAAGACAGAGAATGGCAGCACCGCACCTGATATAATGTTGAAGGCAGTCAGACAGGTGAAGCTGGAGAACAAATCAATCAGAAGCACAGCAAACGATTTTAATATAAATTACTGGCTCGGTATTGTGAAAAGGTTACCAGCGAAGAAATTGTCAGTCAGGCAGCCATGCCAACAACAGTGGTTGGCTATAGAAAGCCACGGCAGGTATTTCCACCTGATTTGGAGATGCAGCTTGTTCATTATATTGCTAGGTCAGCTGACATTTATTTTGGTCTGTCGCCAAGTGAGATCAAAAGACTTGCCTACCAGTTTGCTGTGGCACACAAGCTGAAGTTCACACCAATGTGGGCTGAAACAGAAAAGGCCAGCTCGGAGTGGTTTACAGCCTTCTTAAAAAGGCACCCAATGCTGTCGATAAGAAAGCCTGAGGCAACTAGCCTTGCCAGAGCTAGTAGCTTCAACCGAGAAAATGTCAATGCCTTCTTTGACAATTTAGCAAATGTGCTGGACAGACATCGATTTGGACCAGGGGACATATGGAATGTCGACAAAACTGGGGTGACCACGGTCCATAAACCTGACAAAGTAGTGGCCAGACGCAGATTCAAACAAGTAGGGTCGCTGACCTCCGCTGAAAGGGGGACACTTGTCACACTGGCCTGTGCTGTGTCAGCCACAGGAAATAGTATACCTCCATATTTCATATTTCCCCGTGTCAACTTCCGCAAGCTGGTCCCCGAAAACAAACTAATAATGGAAGAAAGCGGCGCAGAACCGCAATTCTAACAGACACACCCATGAAGCAAGCACTACAAATGGAAACATCACAATCTAAAAACAGGCTGTTTCTGGGGAACAAAAAGGCAAGGGTAAAAAGAAAACTAGACAAGTCAGCAGCAGATGAAGAGGAATGCTTCTGCCTAGTCTGCATGGAGCCATTTTCTAACAGCCGCCCAAAAGAGACTTGGGTGCAGTGTGTGAGATGCAAGAAGTGGGCCCATGATGCTTGCACCCCAGGCCACACAATTTATTTGTGCCAGAACTGTGACTCGGAAGATGAGTCTGATTAGATTTGTTTCGTTGTGCATTTTGCTCTTTAATGAATGAGTTCTGTAATGAAATGTACTTGGTTTTGAATTTGAAAGTAAAAAATGTTTTCTTCACAATTATTGTGTTGTGTTCTTATTTGTTGATAATCCAATGTGACAATTTACCCCACATACTATGACATAGTGTGACAACGATCACTCGGACCTGCCGTTTCTCCCTCCACAACATCCGGAGGATCCGACCGTTCCTCACCCAAGAGGCCACTCAACTCCTGGTCCAGGCCCTGGTGATCTCACGTCTGGACTACTGCAACTCCTTGCTGGCAGGCCTTCCGGCCTGTGCCATCAAGCCACTGCAACTAGTCCAGAACGCTGCTGCTCGCCTGGTGTTCAACCAGCCGAAGTTCACCCACGTCACCCCTCTACTCTCCTCTCTGCACTGGCTCCCCATCGCAGCACGCATCAGATTCAAGTCACTGGTGCTTGCTTTTCAAGCGGCCAGAGGTACTGCTCCCCCATACCTCCAGTCACTCATCACGCCCTACACCCCGTCCAGACCTCTCCGCTCCGCCTCCTCTGGCAGACTGACTGCCCCATCCCTCCGGGCGCCTGGCAGCCGCTCCTCGCGGTCTCGCCTCTTCTCTGTCCTGGTCCCTCGATGGTGGAACGACCTCCCGCAATTGGTCAGGACTGCGGAATCACTTCCAATCTTCCGCAAGAGACTCAAAACCCACCTCTTCAGACTCCACTACCCCTGATCTCTGTCCATCTAGCTAAATTGTCTTCACCACTGTCTACTTGTTCAACACTATACTCTTTATTTAAAAAAATAAAAAAATAAAAATAAAATTGTACATTTTGTAAACATTGTAAAATACCTTTTCCTTCCCGGTGTTACAGGTATGGTACGCAGATGCCTGCAATGATGTCTATTGCTGTATTCCTGCACTGATCTTGTGCGCTAACTGTGATTGTTCCTACCATGTATTGATGCACATCTTGTAAGTCGCTCTGGATAAGAGCGTCTGCTAAATGCTTAAAATGTAAAATGTAAATGTAACTTACCCCCTGATGGGGTAAGTTGTCACAAGTGCACACCCTCTATGTAACTGTCTACAACTCCATACTGAAATAATACATGAAAATGCAATTCATACAAAATATGTGCCCAAGACTTCCACCTTTCATTTGGTATGACATTTATACCATTGTGATGTATTGCGCCCAGTACAGGTAAGACAGAGTGAAAAGTGTGACAACATACCCCGCTCTCCCCTATATTCAATATAACTTCCTCTGTTTTGCTTTTGTAAACAAGTAGTAATGGCAGTGTACCCTACTGGAGATAAAACCTGAAGCCTGAAAGATCTGAAGCCAAGCGAAGCATGATGTAAGTGTAAAGATCTCTCACATTATAAAAAGTTGACTGCTTGTATTGTAACCAGATTCATATGAATGCTATTCAGATCCAGAAATAATCAACCAGTAGCTACTTTGTGTGTAGTTTTGTGTAGTTGCTAGCCAAACGTAGCTGTCTCTTTTCTGTCTAGCTGACTGTTACACAAACCACTTTTTAGTCAGACTTTACAAAGATGGGCTAATTTAGGCTAACGTGGCATACATTGACAGTGGTGATAGGCACAAAGCCAGCTACATTTTAGTGTAGCCTACATTTTCATGACCTCAGTAATTCTCGACTCCTGGATACAAACTTATCGGTTTAAGCAGCCTGTTGTACTTGGCAAGCTCCAGCTGAAACGCTACACACAGAAAATATATAGCCTAATCATTCACAGCCGGAACTTAAAAAAGAAAGAAAGAAAAAAAAGGCACTTGATTTGTCATATTCTAATTTAACTACTTCAGTTGCAACACTACTATGTACAATCAACGCATCTTTGAAACAATCCAATAAAAGATAAATATGTATTTTGTTCGTACCCACCTGATCTTGTCCTTGACTTTTGATCATGACTAGTGTCTGGGGGTGTGCCTGCGCCTGTGTGTGCGTGTATGTAGGTGTATGTGTGCGCCAGTGTGTGTGTCTGTGTGTGTGTGCCTATGTGTGTGTGCACGTGTGTGTGCGCGCACATGTGTGTGTGTGTGTGTCTGTGTGTCTGTGTGTGTGTGTGTGTGTGTGTGTGTCTGTGTGTCTGTGTGTCTGTGTGTGTGTGTGTGTGTGTATGTTCATGTGTGCGCATGGGTGTGTGTTTTGTATATCAGTTTCAAAGGCATTAAGGTGCATTAAGAAGCAGGAAAGTTATTTTTCTAAATGTATCTTATGATGAATCTCCAAAGATTAATTTTACTATGGTGCAACTGAGAAACCATCGTATGAAAACATTTACAATGTACATTGCATGTATTTTATTTTATTTGTTTATATTTTTGGACACATGCTTGTCTTTCCTGTAGATTATTGGGGACAGGAGTGTATTGTATAATGATGTTCTTCAATGTTCTCACGTTTGGGCCTCTTCCGGTAAGTGCAGAACGCCAAGCTTCATATGGATGTAGTGTTTACAAATATGAATATTATCCACATGAAACCGCTTTAAATTAATGGAAAGCACAGAAAGCATTATGAATTTATAGAATTCAGCATTATAGAATTAGAATGCTTTAATATATCAGCACCAAATTTGCTGCACGTGTTTCCATCAGCGTTGTGTTGTGTCCTTATTCGCTGTAATAATACGTTTGAGTCAACAAACAAACAGCTCACACAGGTTTTTAAAATGCTCATGATGCTGCGTTTTATTACTGTGATAATAAGCACATTACAAGCAGGAGGGCAGAACAAACGTTTACATGATAAAGCCAGTCTCACTAAATTCTAATTGTTGCACATTTGTTGATAGATGGTGATTAATGCTGAACAGGCATTCATTATTATTTCATAATAAAAACAGAATGTACAATTTAATCAATCGATGGCACTGAATTTTAAAATCCATATTTAATCACCAGTTTATACTTATATGATTCAGAAATTATTATTATGATATAATCTCTGTTTTATAATACTAAGATTATTATAATCTTTGCCTTTTACTATCTTGAAAAATACTTAAGTGTCCAAAAATCCAATGAAATTCAGTCTCCAATTTTTACTCCTAAACTTGGAAATGAAATGAACCCCTTTGTCTATTAGACAAGGCTCAATCAGTATTGAAAATATGTTCCTTCATGTTTGTAAAATGGTTAATTTTGTGGTGAGATCTGTTTATTTTATGCAAATTGAGTACTAAATGATAAGCATAGTTTAGAACCAACAAATGAACAACAATGCATGTGGGTGATTTTAACATCCATCACAACGCCAGTGTGAATACATCCCTTTCTTTCCTGTAAAGTTTGTTTGAATTCATGCAAGCTTGAATAACATAATCATCCTGAGATTAAACTAATACTAACAATGATAACTATTGTATTTCACAGTGAGCTGAAAACACTATTTTGATGATTAAGAGGGCCGTAAACAGTATTAAAGCTGAAAAACAAGTCAGAGAAAAGGCTGACCGTACGCATCTGAGTGTTACTAATGCTCCTTAGCAATCTTGCTCTTTCTCAAGGACTGCAAAACCAGATATTTCAAAGTCAAGGCTGTTCCAATTAATGACATTTCCTGGATTTAATCTGGACCCATTTTGGAAATGATGGATTTCACAGTTGGTGAGAACTTTATCCCACACGTGAACATCCTTAATTAGCCCAATGAAGGAGTCTCCCTCAGCAAACCCCCCACCGTAATTATCTTGGTCCTGGCCGAGGATGATGCTGGGTTTTGCTTTAATATGACCCTCTCTAAACGCCAACTGCTTGGCACTGCCCACCCCATCCACCAACAGCTGGACCAGCCCTGTGTTGGAATCCCAAGTGAAACAAACAGAATGCCATGTATTCAGCTCATTGGGCAGCCCCCAGAAAACCAGAGTGATATCTGGCATGTATACCTCATACCTATCTGCATATTTGTACAGCAGAGGGCTGTTGTGATAATCTGTAGTTGCTATGGAGAATATGGTCTGTCCGTCTTTGTCACCCGAGAGGAACCGCAGGCAGATGGTCATGGCATCGAGGCCACTGTGGTAGTGGCTTGGAATGAGCTTCACGTTGTCAACATAAGATCTTCTGGGAAAGACGATCACTGTATCAGAGAGGTCTGTTAGGATGAGAGAAAAAGAGGTCTACATCAAGGTGGCACAGAATGTCACAAAAGGGCTTAGGAAAGGGAGCTGGAGCAACGCATGGTTTTTGTTAACTTAGGGACAGGGTTTCCAGTCTCATCCGAGGAGGAGGAGGGGCCAGTGTTTTCTGCAGAAGGGCTACCTGTGGGTTCAGAAGGGCCGGTGTGGGGGCAGAAGGGCCATTTGTGGTGGCAGAAGGGTCGGTGTGGGGGCAGAAGGGCCGGTGTGGGGGGAGAAGGGCCCTGTGTGGGGGCAGATGGGCTCCTGGTGTGGGGAGAAAAACAGAAGGGCCTTGGTGTGGGGGCAGAAGGGCTAAGTGTAGTGTGGGGGCAGAAGGGCTGTGGGAGCAGAAGGGGTCTGGGCCAGGTGTCCGGGCAGAAGGGCCTGCAGAAGGGCCAGTGTGGGGGCAGAAGGGCCGGTGTGGGGGCAGAAGGGCCGGTGTGGGGGTTCAGAATGGGCCGGTGTAATGGTTTCCAGTCAGAAGGGGAGGAAGGTGTGGGGGCAGGTTAGAGCAGATTACACCCCCTGCCATGGGTGAAGCTGACTGAAGGCTTCACGCGTGCTAAAGAGAATTTCAGCCTGCTGCATTTTAAACTCCATCATGACCATTTAATTATTTAAAAAAAAAAATATATATATTTTTAAAACTAAACTCAAGTGGTGAGTGACTCTTGGGCTCTCACCTTCAGCCTCAGTGTAAAATGACTCCTCTCACCTTCATGCTCAGTGTAGCAGTAGCTTCCTGTGAGCAGGACCAACAGAAACAGGAGCTTCTCCATCACTCTCGACTTCACGCAACTGTTTGAACAAACAACATTGTTAATATCGGACAGTGTGCGAGTGAACTCTCAGCCAATGCAGCTCTTCTTGTAGACGTACCAGAGCTCAATGCCTGGTGTGTGGTATTCACAGCCTGTAGATTCAGGAATTGACACAAGCAGTCCAGGTAGGCAGTGTGGAGAGATCAATAATCTTAAGAGATTTAGGATACGAGACGCTCTTCACTACAACAATAATACACTTTATTTGTGCAGCACTTTCCACACAGCACAAAGCAGCCCGTTGTGCTTCACAGAAAACATTAAAAAAGCAAACCTGGACATTCTGGATCTGACAGTGTGCACTGAAGCATCAAAAGAAAAGCCAGTTATTGCTGTGAAAACTAAAACTGACCAGGAGCCTCAATCACTTCTCATCTGTGTCAGTTTGACTTTTTTACTCCTCCCACGTGACATTGCAGCACTTACCTGTGTCTTTGAGAAACGTACTCTGTGTTCCCAGGTGTGGACGGCCTCATTCACCGATGAGCTGAGCTGAATCTGAGCTCCGGTTCTGTGGAGTGGCTCTTTTAATTGTCCACTCTCGCCTTCCAGAAGCTGAATGAACCAATCAGATTTGTTATATGCTAATTTAACTGATACAACCATCGTGCTCTTTTGTCCAATCAATGTGCATCTTACGATATTGGGGCCGTGGGGGGTGGGGTTTGACCCACCTGACCTTAACCTGGCCTACGATCTTCCATGTTGTTGGGCCGTTGTGCAATCATGACTCGATTATTGAACAATTGAACATGGACACTAGCTTCTCTATTTTGGTTCTGTTTTTATATACTGGGCCTACACACCCAATGTAAAAAGTTCACATTTTGTCTCATCTAACCACAAAACTCTTACTTAAATTCTCTGAGTCCTGATGGGATTTGAGATGGGTATATACAGCGCAATTTTCATATTCTGTTGTTTTCCAGCTTTCGTTTTTGCCACTTTCATTTAGGAACTAATATCTGTTCTAAATACAACCTATTCCACATATTTGTAAAAAAAGAAAAGAAAAAAAAGTATATAGATATGTAAAATTAAATGAAAATGAAAAGATTTTAGTTGCAAACGTATTCAAAACCCTTTGCTGCGGAAGCTTTAAGTTAATTCTGATGCACAATATTAACGAGCCACACAATGAGTTGATTGGCATCTGTCTGTGTGCCATAACAGTGATTGTCATGATTTCAGGATTAAAAATACCTGTCTTTGTGAGGATCATTGGGTAATGAATTTGAAGGAAAGACACAAAAATGAAGACCAAAGATCTTTCTCAGGAAGCCAGGGATATGGTTACGCTAAAATATCTAAGGGTTTGGATATCCCAGTGATCACTGTTGGCTCAATAATCAAGAAGTGGAAGCTGCATCATAGCACCCAGACCCTGCCTAGAGAAGGCTGCCCCTCCAAACTCAGTGACCAAACAAGGAGGAGACCTGTGAGGGAGGCCACTGTGAGGCCAACAGTGACTCTAAAAGAGCTACAGAGTTCAGCGGCTGTATAATGCAATGAAGGAATAATGGACGGAGCAAAGTGCAGGCTGATACTGCAAGAAAACCTATTTCAGTCTCCCAAAACACTGAATCTGGGGCAAAAGTTCACCTTTCAGCAGGACAACGATCCAAAGGACAGGGCCAAATCTACATTGGAGTGGCTCAAGAATAACAAGTGAATGTCCTTGAGTGGCCCAAGGTCAAAGTCTTGACCTCAACCCCATACGCAAAAAGTATTGAGTAAAAATCAAATGAGGTTATATTAATGTGATCTAATGCCTTTGTTAGACCTCACTTAGAGTACTGTGTGCAGTTCTGGGCACCGCACTACAAGAAAGATATAGAAGCTCTAAAAAAAGTTCAAAGAAGGGCAACTAAACTGGTACCTGGTATGAAAGGTAAAAGTTATGAGGATAAACTTAAGGCACTCAACCTATTTAAGCTTAGCAAACAGAGACTTTGGGGGGATTTGATTGAAGTTTTTAAATTCCTAAAAGGGATTAACAAAGTGAACTACCAAAGATTTTTTAAAGATAAGTGGGGTTAGCAGAACAAGAGGCCACAGGTGGAAATTAGTTAAAGGCAAATTCCGCACAGATATTAAGAAGTTTTTCTTTACACAGAGAGCTGTCAATGCCTGGAACAGCTTGCCAGGTCGGGTAGTAGAGGCAGAAACACTTGGCCTATTCAAGTCCAGGCTAGATGCAGTACTAGATACTCTTTAGATTAGGACATGACGAGCCTAGATGGGCTGAACGGCCCGTTCTCATCATTATGTATTCTTATGTTCTTATGAGAATCTGTGGCACTTGAAAATTGCTGTCCATAAGCGATGTCCAAGCAACTTGAGTATGCTGGAGAAATTCTGCTCGGAAGAACGGGTGAAAATCACCTCCAACCAGTGTGCAAAGTTGGTAGAAACTTGGTAGCTGTTATTGCAGTGAAAGATGACTCCACCAAATATTAATGTGAGGGGTCTGAATACTTATGCAAGCAACATATTTCAGGGTTTAAAAAACAAATCCCTAAAATATTTGCTGACATACCCTACCAGTCAAAGGTTTTAGAACACCTCCATTTTCCAGTTTTTACTGAAATGTAAGAAGTTCAAGTCCAGTGAATAACCTGAAATGGTACAAAGGTAAGCATGTAACCTGCCAGAGGTTTTATAAAAAAATAATTTAAAAAAGTACATTTCAGAATTATAAAAAGAGGCCCTTTTCAGGCCTATAGAAACGACAAAATTATTGAATGTGCCAAGGTGGAAATCATGCCAGTATATGCCTAACAAGGAAACCCTGCACCAGGAAAGAGGAACAGTGGTCGAAGCTCACCGACGGGGACAGACGGACACTTAACAGGGTAGCCGCTAAAACCAAAAACAACGGCTTCAAAAATGACCACAGAACTGAATCTACACCTCCGTGACCCAGTGTCAACAAAAACACATCATGAGCTTCACCTGGTGTAATGAGCACAAAACCAGTACTTCTGTGCAGTGGAAGAAAGTAATATGGTCTGATGAGTCTTTACTCTCTTTCCTACATCTGGACGGGTTTATGTTTGGAGAAATCCCTCAACCCACATCACCCGTTCCCAACTGTTAAACATGGTGGTGGCTCTGTTATGGTATGGGCAGCCATCTCACAGGAGTCATTGGGTCTGATTATTACTCTACATTGTAGAATTACAGCCAAGGAATAAGACGCCATTTTAGGTGACCAGGTTCACCCTGTGCTGCAAACATTGTTTGTTCCCAAGATGTTCCCATATTCCAAGGCGGGGATGAATTTACACTGTACATCTACAATAACCCTTTTAAATATAGTCCATTTTTCATTCACAGTTCTGCAATCTAGTTTTAACCCAATCTATATTACTTAAATTCTCTCTCATTTTATTAAAGTCAGCTCGCCTAACGTCCACAAACCAGATCCAGTATTGATTTCCTCTTGTAGGCTGAGTAAACAGACTGCCCCTGACCTGTCACTATCTCCCAATTGATAGAGGGGTAATTGAAGTCGCCCATTATTATCGTCTTTGTTTTATGCCTATAACTATTCAGGCCCTTCTCACGATCTCCCAATAATCTAATCCAGATGTCCTCACAAGAAACTAATGGGTTTATACCTGGAATTACATTAAGATTGCCCACTCCCTCATGAGCTGCTGAGGTCAACCTCACGCCCAAACAAAGCCGCTCTATGTGTCATGCTGTGTGGAAACGTCCAGCCCTTCTGCCCTTCCTGTAGCACTGTTAGCACACCTCCGCTCATCATGCGCTGGACTCTGGTTTAACTCTGTTTCTTCCCCTATATACAGTAGGCTCTGCTTTTATTCACACCCTTGATAAACATGAACAAAATAGATCGTATAAAATAAACAATGTAAGTAATGAGGTATATTTTATGCTCAAGAAATTCAGAAAATTCCAAACCTACGTTATTAATACAATTGTTCAGAAAAACATGTTTTGTTTTATTAATAATATATATATTTTCCAGAAAAAATATGGATCACAGTTATTCATACCCCCAACTAGTCTTTTAAATGTAATCCAACAAAAACAAATCTTCATAAATATACAATTTATTTGAAGTTCACTGGAAGGTTATGGAACTATACAGTGGCCTTGAATGGTTTCCTGTTTCCCTCGGGTATAAAACGGATGGAACATATGTTTGAAATACTGTGGCCAGCCATCATCATGGTGAAAAACTTCAAAGATACCGCTTTCCACTGTTGTGTCAATTATTAGGAAGTTTAAGGCCACTGGAACAGTGGCTAACCTGTCAGGTAGAGGACACAAGTCTGTCTTGCCCCACGTGTAGTGAGACGAATGGTTTGAGAGGCAAAAAGAAGTCCAAGGGGCACAATTCAAGATCTCCAAAACAACCTGGCATCTTGGGGTTACAAGGTGTCTAAAGCTACCACTCAACGATGCCTACATGACAATGGCCTTATGGCAGTTGCAAGAAGGAAGCCTCTTTTGAAGACAATTCACTGAAAAAGGCGTGTTGAATTTGCCAAACTACATCTGAACTACAATTGTAACTGTGTCTTGTGGCCGAATCAAGCTTTTTGGACATGTACATCAGCGTTATGTTTGGCGTCTAAACAACACAAGTAATTTTGAAAAGCACCTCATGCCTACGGTGAAACATGGTGGTGGATCTTTAATGCTTTGGGGTTGTTTTGCATCCACAGGCCCTGGGACCCTTATTGAAATAGATGAAACCATGAACTCCAGAACTCAAGACATTTTGTCCAAAAACTTTGTTCCCTCTGCCAGGAAGCTACACCTTAGCCTCAGATGGACCTTCCAACAAGACAACGATCCCAAACATACGTCCAACGAAACAAAGAAATGGTTGACAGAGCACAAGGATCAATGCCCTGACATGGCCATCTCAGTCTCCAGACTCCAACTCAAAAAAGTAGTCCACAAACGTCAACCCAAAAATCTGTAGGAACTAGAAGAGCACCCCCTACTGGCCCACCAACACCTCCTCCAGCAGTGCTAATCAAATTCAACAGTGCTCAGCTTCAGCTGTTTGATGTGAGAGGGCTACAGGGTAGTATCACTGCTGGCTAAGAATGTCTGTATGCAAATTGTATTTCTGGGAAATATGCACACTGACTAATAATTAACTGGAATAATTATGAATATGTAAAAAATGAATCCTATTTTTAATAGTGGGAATGGGTTTGCCTCAGGGGGTTTTCCTTGGACTTTGTTGAAGTTGAAGGATGACACAGAGATGACTTCCCAGGAATGATGAACATTCAAAGGCATTTTCTCTTGCCATGGTTATGGTGGGTGAGTTATATAGTTATGGTGGGTAAGTTATATAGTTATGGTGGGTAAGTTATATAGTTATGGTAGGTAAGTTATATAGTTATGGTGGGTAAGTTATATAGTTATGGTGGGTAAGTTATATAGTTATGGTGGGTAAGTTATATAGTTATAGTGGGTAAGTTATATAGTTATGGTGGGTAAGTTATATAGTTATGGTGGGTAAGTTATATAGTTATGGTAGGTGAGTTATATAGTTATGGTGGGTAAGCTATATAGTTATGGTGGGTAAGTTATATAGTTATGGTGGGTAAGTTATATAGTTATGGTAGGTAAGTTATATAGTTATGGTGGGTAAGTTATATAGTTATGGTGGGTGATTTATATAGTTATGGTAGGTGATTTATATAGTTATGGTAGGTGAGTTATATAGTTATAGTGGGTAAGTTATATAGTTATGGTAGGTGAGTTATATAGTTATGGTGGGTAAGTTATATAGTTATGGTGGGTAAGTTATATAGTTATGGTAGGTGAGTTATATAGTTATGGTGGGTGAGTTATATAGTTATGGTGGGTAAGTTATATAGTTATGGTGGGTAAGCTCTAGTAATGGTGAATATGTTAGGGGAGGGGAGCTCTACAAAGGCATTCAGGTTGATCTTCAGACAGTGTTTAAAATGTCCCTCAGTTTCCTGTGTGTAACTGATTAAGTGTGACCCAAACCCTTCCTCTCTGGGCCACCCTATGTGACTACAGTGGCTTCGACCGGTGAAAGTTCGTGACAAATAGCATATACAAATGACAAATAATTTTAGAAGTGTTTAATCTAAAACATTTATCTGTATTAAAACCACAAAGAATAGCAAAGACAGTGAGAGATTGCACTCGTCTTGCCAATCCTAATGTCCAACTCACTAATGTGCATGGTAGTACAGTCGTCACTAGATGGCGCCAAATGCCATGTTGTAAAGCCAGGATCCACGAAACCTGCAGCACGCACAATATCTGCACCTTACCGTACACGCGAGCGCTGGTCTGGACTTCTTACGAACGGTGAAGGTTAGGAATTGGGTAGAGCAGTGTTTCCCAATCCATTCCTACAGGGCACACTGCCCTGCATGTTTTCATTCCAACCACCGCTCCCAACCCATCATCTGTATCGGTGCTTTACAATACAGTCTGTTAATGATCACTTGAGCATGATTAAGTGGTGGTTGGAATGAAAATCATGGACAGCTGTTCAGTGTGCCCTGTAGGAATGGATTGGGAAACACTGCAGCAGATAGAGTTCGCTGGTCGTTGTGTCAGCGCTTTGTAGGCCAGTGGTTCTTAATCAAGGGACAGGGGTGATATGAGCTCTCTTCTGGGAACCCCAGCCAGTCCATGTATTTGTTCAGTTCCACCACCAGCACACCTGATTCAACTAATTTCTACTTAACGAGCGTTGATTAGTTGAATCAGGTGTGCTGGTGGTGGAATTGAACAAATACATGGACTGGCTGGGGTTCCCCGAGGAGAGGATTAAGAACCACTGGTAGGGGCACCTTCTCGTTTTGCTGGTTGTGGTTAAGACAGCCTCCTCTAACTCTAGAATTTTACATTTTAGATGAGCTGACTTGAATAAAATGAGATAGAATTTAAGTAATATGGATTGGGTAAAACTTCTAGATTGCAGAACTGTGAATGAAAAATTGATAATATTTAAAACGGTTATTGTAGATGTACAGCATAAATTCATCCCAAAAGTAAGGAAAAATAGAATGAGAAAACTGTCTCCACAGTGGATGACTAAATCTTTACGGGAGATTTTGAGGCAAAAGAAGCGACTGTACAGAGTATATAAAAAGGATAACTCAGAGATAAACAAGTTAGATTATTGTAATATGCGGGCGAAGGCTTAAAAAGGAAATAAGATCAGCTAAAAGGCGGTTTGAAATTAAGATTTCCCAAGATGCAAAAAGTAATCCTAAGAAGTTTTTCAATATTGTAGTTAAAAGGAAGGCTAATGATGAGGTTAAGTGCATTAAGAATAAGGAAGGAACTTTGGTTTATAATAATAAGGATATTGCTAACACACTAAACAGTTACTTTGTTGAGAGCTTTACTAGAGAAGAGGTTATAAATATGCCTAAATGTAGACAAAGTACAGAATGTTTTGGAGGACTTTGAGATAAGGGACGTTGAAGTACTACAAAAACTTAAGACAAATAAGGCAGCAGGCCCGGATGGCATATATCCCAGAGTACTCAAAGAACTTGGGGAAATTATATATAAACCATTGACAAATATTTTCATTCAATCCATAATCACTGGAGAAATACCAGATGACTGGAAGCAGGGTAGAATAATTCAATTATATAAGAAGGGGGGCCGTACTGACCCAGGAAACTATAGGCCTGTCAGTTTAACTTGCATCGCATGTAAAATGCTGGAATGTATTATTAGGGATAAGTTGGAATCATTCTTGAAAAATAATAGTATTTTAAGGGAGAGCCAACATGGTTTTCTCAAAGGGAGGTCATGCCTAACAAACCTCCTGGACTTTTTTGAACAGGCTACAAAGTGTGTTGAACTGAACCAGGCTTGGACTTTCAGAACGCATGAGACAAGGTACCACATGAGAGGCTCATTGCTAAAATGAATTCAGTAGGAATTGCAGGAGTAGTTTCAGAGTGGGTTCATAATTGGCTGCAAGGGCAAATACAAAGAGTAACAGTAGGTGGGGCTGAATCTGACCTCGGTGCTGTGGGCAGTGGTGTCCCGCAGGGATCGGTGCTGGGACCTCCGCTCTTCCTTATTTACATAAATGATCTTGATATGGACGTTAGTAGCAAAATAGTTACATTTGCAGATGATACTATACTTGGGGGTTTGGCAAACAGTTTGGAATCGACTAAAGTAATCCAAGATGATTTAAACTAAATCCAAAAATGGGCAGATACATGGCAGACGACATTCAATATTGCTAAATGTAAAGTTATGCATGTGGGAAATAAAAACAGTAGACAGGAGTATTTTATGGGAGGAGAAAAGTTAGTAGGTGTTCAATTTGAAAAAGACTTAGGCTTTGATCAACTACAATTCCTATCTGCATCAAAGCAGTGTGCTACAGCAGTGAAAAAAGCCAACAGGATGCTGGGATACATAGCAAAAAGCATTGAGTATAAATCAAAGGAAGTTATATTAATGTTATATAATGCCTTTGTCAGACCTCACTTAGAATACTGTGTGCAGTTCTGGGCACCGCACTACAAGAAAGATATAGAAGCTCTTGACAAAGAAGTCCAAAGAAGGGCAACTAAACTTATACCTGGTATGAAAAGTAAAAGTTATGATGATAGACTTAAGGCACTCAATCTATTGAAGCTTAGCAAATTTAGGAGGGGTTATCATTGAGGTTTTTAAATTCCTAAAAGGGATTAACAAAGTGAAATACAAGAGGGTCAGCAGAACAAGAGGCCACAGGTGGAAATTAGTTAAAGGCAAATTCCGCACAGATATTAAGAAGTTTTTCTTTACACAGAGAGTTGTCAATGCCTGGAACAGCTTGCCAGGTCGGGTAGTAGAGGCAGAAACACTTGGGCTATTCAAGTCCAGGCTAGATATAGTACTAGATACTCTTTAGATTAGGACATGATGAGCCTAGATGGGCTGAACGGCCCGTTCTCATCAT